>JABUQX010072596.1:40000-42500 GCA_015478945.1 Trachelipus rathkii
TCCAAGTGATCCCTTCCATTTTAGCAATAATCTATTTTTAAATAAGGCAATTAAAGCAAAAGCTTCAGTGGAATAATAACACTCGTTGAAGAAGCTTAAGAAATCAGTAGAAAAAAAAAAGACTTTCTAAGTTTTTATGTGATAAATCTTTGTGTGTAGCTACTTTCTTAGATCTGCGATTCAAGCTAATTTTTCAACATGAATCAGATGATCAGTAAAAAATATGGTCGTTGAGGCATGGAAAGAAATGCATGAAAATTTAGCTCCTGACTCTTCTGCTGACGATGATTCACGTAGTGGGGAAAGTGAAGCTGAAGGTTCAATTCACTTTTTTAATGGATTGTTTTAAAGAAAAGAAAGTGAGAGTGAAAAAAGAAAGTCCCATTCTTCTGACGATGTGATTATTGTACATAAAAGTAAAAGGCTACAATACAGAATTACATCAAGAAATAAACAAATACATAAGTTTGCCTATTTTGACCAGTGAAGACAATGATATTTCCTTCAATTGGTGGAAAACACTGGAAATAGTTTTATGAATTTGAAAAAACTAGCAATAAAATATCTTTCAGCTCCACCGTCATCAGTTGAAAGTGAAAGAATATTTAGAACAGGAGGAAATATTTATGAAGCCACAAGAAATAGGGTATCCCCGGAAAATTGAGAACTGCTAATGTTCTGTCATTTTAACCTTAGAGCTTATTCAAATGAAGTTTAGTTTAATATCTTTAATCTAACGAAACTTTTCAAATTTTCCATTTAATTATTTTTAATATGTGAATGGTTTGCTATAGGTAAGAAATAGTTATTACTTTTTGTTTTATTACTTTGTATATAACACTGGTAAACATGAAATTTCTTGGACGGGGTTTCGCAATTGATTTTATTGATGTGCTGATTCCAAAAATGTAATCGGTTTTTTGCATATCACATCGCATTTGTGAGATATTGTGTGTAACACAGATTTGTAAAATTTTATGATTTTTACCTTTTTCAAGAGGGTCTTTCACAATTATTGGGATATATATATATATATATATATATATATATATATATATATATATATATATATATATATATATATATATATATATATATATTATAATATATATATATATATAATATAATATATATATATATATATATATATATATATATATATATATATATATATTGGATATATGAAGGGAGAGAAACAAATCGCAATGATATGATACATGTCTTTGATAGATATATGTTAAACATATAATACAACTATGAAAAAAGAGTAATATGGGACAACAATGAATGTAATAGAAGGAATGGGTTTAGTTAATGTAAACATACCTACGATGGTAGTAACTTTCTCTTCGTAGACGATCTACTGTGCATAGCGTCTGGAATATCCCTCATAAAGCTCCAACAATAGTCGGCCATCATATTGATATCCCACTTGCCCTGGTAACGTCCTTCCATGAACTTTAGATATTGATGGAAGCGTTCACCCTGCTCATCACTAACATCGCCTAGGTTATCCGGAAATTTTTTTAGGTGAGAATGTAAGTAGTGCAACTTTATACTCATTCTACATCCATGAGAATGAAAACTGTCTAGCAGTTCCTTTACAATGTTAGTGGTTCTCGGCTTTCCTGTTCCCCAGAAAATTCTGTGCTACATCTGAAAAAGCATTCCACGATCTTGCCTCTAACACAGTCATTGTTGTAGCAAAGGCAGCATCACGGAGGAGTGTCCGTATTTGTGTGCCATCAAATATCCCAGCTTTTTTCTTCTCGTCACTCAGACCAGGAAACGTTGAGCATATATAGCGGAAGCATTCACCATCATGGTCCAGGGCCTTCACAAATTGTTTCATCAAACCAAGTTTTATGTGTAGTGGAAGTAAGATGATTTCTCTCTGTACAAGTGGTTCACGTATGATGTTCCTGTCACCTGGCATCAAGGTTTCCCTCGGTGGCCATTCTCTTTTGGTCCAGTGATCCTTTGCCGCCCGGCTGTCCCAATAGCACAGGAAGCAGGGATATTTGGTGAAACCTGCTTGCTGACCGAGGAAAAGTTTACCATTTTTGAGGTCGACGCAGATATTTACCATCCATGTAACCTGATATTGGTAGCCTCTCCAAACTGTCTTGATTTTGCTACTCCTCTCTCGTCCGTACCGAGTACCCTACTGAACCGAAGCATACCTGTTCCCGTTGTGTAACAACACACGCACTTTAAACTGCTCTTGGAAGTGTCAATAAACAGTCGCCACTCACCTGCATCTTATGCTGGGAGTCCCCATAGCGAGTAGTAGGCCTGCAACTTCACTGCAATACACAAGGTTACCATCTGACTGGAAGAGCCTCCGCAGCTCTGCTTCTCTGTTACGATAAAATGTTACTCTTGTGCCATGGTCCAGTAGTCATTTTTCATGCAACCTCGAAGCCAACAGCTCAGGACAACTTCGGCAAATACAACTCTCATACAAGATCGTTCAGTTCACCCTGGGTGAACAATGACG
>JABUQX010072597.1:0-17500 GCA_015478945.1 Trachelipus rathkii
TCTCTCTTATCATGCACCTTTATTCTCGCCTCTGGGCCAAACTCACATTTCTCTCTTCAGACATTCATTCGTTCACCGACTCGATCCACTTTCTTCTCGTCTCCCAGGAAAATGGTCGTGTCTCAACACACTACCACATACATCCGCTTTAACCAACCGACTCATCATTCATCCTTTCCACATGACCAAACCATTCCTTCAACATACTCCTCATTTATTCTCTCATTTACTCCCTTCTTCACAACACAACTCCCTAATAAGTTCATTCCTCATTTTATTAATTTTTCTCACACTAGCATGCTTCTAAGATTGTCCATCTGAACATATTGAACTTTAGATCTATACTTTTTATTCTAGACCATAGTCTCACTACCATACAATAACACAGGCAACAACATACCTCATGTAAGACCCTAGCGCACTCAAGACTTAGTCCTCTTTACATTCACCAACGATTTAATTGCACCAGCAACCTCTCCTGCCACTCACAACTTTCCTACTACACTCTGCATCATCCGTTCCTCTCATCCAACACATACCCCAAACATTTAAACTCAGACACTTGCTCCAGCTGCTCACCATCTAACACAGCATAACTACACACTGAGGACTGTCCTCACTCACAACCATAACCTTACTCTTTATCTACGTTTACTTCAAACCCCCTCCTTTTACATACCCTGCCAAATCTCACCAATCCTCTTCCTCAAACTCTCTCTTCAGATTCGCCACACAGAACCAAATCATCCGCATATAATAGGTAGGCACCCTCCACTCATCTCCATTCTCCATCATTTAACACCATTTGCCATCCCCTACCTCTAATTCTTTTCATAACCCCATCCATATGGCAAACTGAATAACCAAGGAGACATAACATAACCCTGTCACTCCGCCATTAATCCTAAACCAATCACCATTGACACCATTTATTCTTATTCACTATCGTCATACATACTTTTGATTCCATTCAGAAGCCTACCACCAACACCATATATCACTCACACCTGCCATAGAGAGCTTCCCTATTAATCCTATCACACGCCTGTTGCAAATCCATAAAACCCAAATACAATTATTTATTTTTCTTCTTCCTCATTTTCTCAATCATTTGTTTTCAATGTAAAGATTTGATTCATGACATCCTCTACCACTCCTAAACGCACCTTCTTTTTCTTCTCACCAATCAGTCCTTCAAATACCGACGACTCTTTCGACCAAAATGCCAGCATATACCTTCCCTACAACACTCAATAAACTGACTCCCTATAATTTCTTACAGTTCCCCTTTTTTCTCCCCTTTTTACCCTTGCTACAAGGGTATTATTACTGCTCTCCTCCAGTCCTCGGAACTATACCTCCATAAACGCTTTATTACACAACTTCAAATCCAATCAACACCATCTCGTCCACTCTGATCATTTCACCAGTAATTTCATCTATAATTGCAGATTTACCATTCTTTCAACTTTTCTCACTCTATCCATTACCTCCTCCTTACTAATAACCTCATTCCCAAAATACCTATTCCTTCTGTACCATCAAACCCACACATTCACCAACACCTCATCAGTACTGTTAAAAATGTGCAGATTTTCAAAGTGTTCTTTCCACACTTCCCTCACATCCATTTCATCAGTTACAAAAGCACCATCCCTATTCATTATTCTAAGCAGATTATATATATATATATATATATATATATATATATATATATATATATATATATATATATATATATATATATATATATATATATATATATATATATATATATATATATATATATATATATATATATATACAGCATATATATATATATATACATATATATTATTAGGTATATATATATATATATATATATATATATATCGTATGTCCTGCGTGTCGTAGAAGTCGACTAAGGGGCGGTGGTAGTTGGGTTGGCTGCCTACTACCATCTATTTCTTGCCAGGAATGCTAATGCAGGCCTCGGAGAGGGTCGTTCGCAAACGGCCTTCTATCTTTCGGCGAAATTGTATGAATCGTATGGGTACATGGAATGTCAGAGGAATAAATGTTGAGGAGAAGAGGAGAGAGGTGATGGATGTATTTAGAATCAAAGATGAAACTAAGCGGTGAAAATGAGAGGTGTGGTGTGAAATGTGTGTGTGCTGGTGTGGAAATGAATGAGAGAGGGAGAGAAGGAGTTGCAATTTTGATGAGTGACCTGTGGTACAAAGCTATGGTAGACTTTTTGTGTGTGAGTCCTAGAATTCTAATGGTTAAATTTAAGTTTGAAAAGGTCAAGGTATGTGTGGTTGTGACGTATGGTCCATCTGAGGAAAACGTTGAAGAGAGTACGATTTTTTGGGATAATCTGAATGATGTTCTGGATGGGGTGAGTAGGAGCTTCAGATTGATAGTTTTGGGGGACCTGAATGGTTGGATAGGTGATCAAAAAAAGGGATGGTATAACAGGTGGTTTTGGGGTGGCGGGAGAAAATGAGAATGGTAGGAAGGTGATTGATTTCTGTGAAGAGAGAGGTATGTGTAAGTAATACTTTCTTTAAACACAAGAGTATCCATAAGTATACTAGAGTTGGTGTAGGTTGAGATGGTATCGAAGTGAAAAGTATGATTGATTTAGTGTTGGTGAAGAAGGAGATGTTGAAGCATGTGTTGGATGTTAAATCAGTTAGGGGTTTAGGAATGGGATTATCGGATCATTATGTTGTTCTATGTAAAATTGTTAGTGGGGGCTTGGATGGAGAGGAAGGTGATACGAAAGGAAGTAGGTAAAATTAAGAGTGAGAAGTTAAGTGAGCAAGATAATAAGGATAAGTATGTAAGAGCGCTCGCTAGTAAAATGGTTGAATGTGAACAAGTTGATACCGAACAAATCTGGGGGCAAATGAAGGAAGCAATTGTTAGTAGTGCAAAGGAAGTATGTGGATGTGCTAAAGTAGAAGGTAAGAATGTTAACAGTGAATGGTGGAATGAAGAGGTGATGAAAGCGGTTAAAGGTAAAAAAGAAGCGTGGTTGAATGTACTAAAAGCAAATGATGAAGACTCAAAAGAAAGATGCTTGGAATTATATAAGGAGGAAAAAAGAAATACTAAAAGGTGTATACGTAGGAGAAAACAAGAGGTAAATGAACAGTTTGGAAGGAGGATGAATGGGGACTTACAAGGGAATAGGAAGCTCTTCTGGAAGGAAGCGCGAAAGGTTAAGAATGAGAATAAGGGGAATCTGCTTAGAGAACAGTGTTTCTCAAAGTGGGCGATAACGCCCCCTTGTGGGCGCTGGAGGCCTAGAGGGGGGCGGTAAGAGGCCTAGAAAAAAATGGGGGGTGTTGAAGTTATTTAAAAATTTTAATTCATATTTCTTTTTATAATATATTTATATATATATATATATATATATATATATATATATATATATATATATATATATATATATATATATATATATATATATTATTATTATTATTAATTATATATATATATATATATATATATATATATATATATATATATATATATATATATATATATATATATATATATATATATATATATATATATATATATATATATTATAATGAAAATGTTAGAGAAGTGTTTTGGTAAAGTAAAAAAAAATTGGGGGGCGCTGAAAAATAATTGATTTTCAAAGTGGGCGGTAGACGAAATAGGTTTGAGAGTCTATGGCTTAGAATAATGAATAGGGATGGTGCCTTTGTAACTGATGAAATGGGTGTGAGAGGAGTGTGGAAAGAACATTTCGAAAATCTGCACAATATTAACAGTAATGAAGAGGTGATAGTGAATGTGTGTGGGTTTGATGGCGCAAGAAGGAATAGGTATTTTGGGGATGAGGTTATTAGTAAGGAGGAGGTAATGGGTAGAGTGAGAAAGTTGAAGAATGGTAAATCTGCAGGTATAGATGAAATTACTGGTGAAATGATCAAGAACGGAGGCGAGATGGTGATTGATTGGATTTGGAAGTTGTGCAACAAAGCGTTTATGGAGGGTATAGTTCCGAGGGATTGGAGGAGAGCGGTAATAGTACCCTTATATAAGGGTAAGGGAGAAAGGGGAACTGTAGAAATTATAGGGGAATAAGTTTATTGAGTATTGTAGGGAAGGTATATGATGGTATTTTGGTCGAAAGAGTGCGACGAGTGACTGAAGGACTGATTGGTGAAGAACAAGGTGCGTTTAGGAGTGGTAGAGGATGTGTGGATCAAATCTTTACATTGAAATAAATGATTGAGAAAATGTGGGAGAAGAATAAATTGTATTTAGGTTTTATGGATTTGCAACAGGCGTATGATAGAGTTAATAGGGAAGCTTTATGGCAGGTGTTAGTGATATATGGTGTTGGTGGTAGGCTTCTGAATGGAATCAAAAGTATGTATGACGATAGTGAAGCGTGTGTAAGAATAAATGGTGTCAAAGGTGATTGGTTTAGGATTAATAGCGGAGTAAGACAGGGTTGTGTTATGTCTCCTTGGTTATTCAATTTGTATATGGATGGGGTTATGAAAGAATTCGAGGTGGGGATGGCAGGAAATGGTGTTAGAATGGTGGAGAATGGAAATGAGTGGAGGGTGCCCTACCTATTATATGCGGATGATTTGGTTCTGTGTGGCGAATCTGAAGAGAGTTTGAGAGGATTGGAAGAGAGATTTGGCAGGGTGTGTAAAAGGAGGCTTGAAAATAAAAAGTGGATAAGAGTATGGTTATGGTTGTGAGTGAGGACACCTCAGTGTGAAGTTGTTAGATGGTGAGCAGCTGGAACAAGTGTCTGAGTTTAAATATTTAGGGTATATGTTGGATGAGAAGGGAACGGACGATGCAGAGTGTAGTAGGAAAGTTGTGAATGGTAGGAAGGTTGCAGGATGGCAGCTTGATTGAATGTAAAGGGACTAAGTCTTGAGTGTGCTAGGGTCTTACATGAGGGTATGTTGTTACCTGTGTTATTGTATAGTAGTGAGACTATGGTCTGGAATAAGAAGTATAGATCTAAAGTTCAATGTGTTCAGATGGACAATCTTAGAGGTGTGCTAGGTGTGAGAAGAATTGATAAAATGAGGAATGAACTTATTAGAGAGTGGTGTGGTGTGAAGAAAGGGGTAAATGAGAGAATAAATGAATGTTGAGATGGTTTGGTCATATGGAAAGGATGAATGATAGTCGGTTGGTTAAGCGGATGTATAGTGGCGAGTGTGTTGGGAACCGAAGAAAAAGTGGATTGAGTCAGTAAACGAGTGTTTAAAGAAAGGAATGTGAGTTTGTAGAGGCAAGAAGAAAGGTGTATAACAGGAGTGAAAGGCGGTTTTGTGAGGGGGTATGGTTGTGGCCCACCTGGGCCAAGGGATGAACCCTTACATTGACGATCTACCATAGTGAGGGTCCATCGCTGTCCCATGAAGCTTTAGGGTGGATTTTCTGACTGCGATGAGTTCTCACTAATTAATGGTACTGAAGGGGTGGTAAGGCTGGGCTTTCTTTTCAACTTATGTCAGTGTTCTTCTACTGCTTTTCTTCCGCTGATGCTGCTACGCACCTTTACCCCATTCTTGGAAAAATAGAAGGAAGATAAAGAGTTGTTGTTATGTTATATATATATGTGGTAGTATGTGGTAGCATATATATAAGGGCAGTATATATATATATATATATGGTTAAGAGTATATTCAAATGCATATATTTATATATTTACTTAAAAACCTATATATATATATATATATATATATATATATATATATATATATATATAATATAAAGGTTAGTAAACAAGAGGCCGGCAAGTCCTTCGACCGACCTGGATGAAGTATTTCAAGGTCTTCTCGCCCATCCACCCACGGTAGACCGTGGTGTTACTGCGACATATGTGCGCCGCCACCGTTTCCGGGCAAATCCGAGTTCATTCCCAGGACTCTCCACCGCTCAACTTTATTTCCCCCTCTACTCATCATGAGGTATAGCTTCCCGACTTATGCCTCAGCCTTACTAATAAAAGCCGGTGACACAGAAACAAACCCCAGACCTAGAATCTACATATGTCCAATATGCAACAAGATAGTGAGGAGAAACTCCATAAACTGCAATAGATGCAAACAATGGATCCACAAACACTGTTCCAATCTCACTACGCTAGCCCCTACAATACACAATTGGATCTGCCAAGTCTGTACTCCATCAACAACAATCCCCACAACACAAACAAACCCACAATATAAACATAGTACGAGTAAGGTTATGGTTGTGAGTGGGGATAGTTCTCGGTGTGAAGTTACGTTAGATGGTGAGCAACTGGAACAAGTGTCTGAATTTAAATATTTAGGCTATATGGTTGATGAAATAGGAACGGATGATGCAGAGTGTAGAAGGCAAGTTGTGAATGGCAGGAAGGTTGCTGGTGCAATTAAATCGTTGGTGGATGTGAAGGGACTAAATCTTGAGTGCGCTAGGGTCTTACATGAGGGTATGTTGTTACCTGTGTTAATGTATAGTAGTGAGACTATGGTCTGGAATAAGAAGTATAGATCTAAAGTTCAATGTGTTCAGATGGACAATCTTAGGGGCGTGTTAGGTGTGAGAAGAATTGATAAAATGAGGAATGAACATATTAGAGAGTTGTGTGGTCTGTAGAAAGGGATAAATGAGAGAATAAATGAAAGTACATATATGTGGTATGGTCATGTGGAAAGGATAGTCGGTTGGTAAACCGAATGTATAGTGGTGAGTGTGTTGGGAATCGACCGGCTGGGAGACTGAAAAAAAAAAAGTCGATTGAGTCAGTAAAGGAATACCTGGAGGAAAGAAATGTGAGTTTGAGAAGCGAGGAGGAAAAGGTGAATAAAAAGTGAATGGCGGGGTTTTGTGAGGGGGTATGGTTGTGGCCCACCTGGGCCAAGGGATGAACCCCACATTGACAAGATACTCTAGGGTGGATTTTCTGACTGCGAAGAGTTCTCATTAAAAGGTTTAAAGAAGGCGGTAAGGCTGGGCTTTCTTTTCGACTTGCGTTATATTCTTCTCTACTATTCTTCTTTTCCGGTGCATGATACGCACCTTACCCCCAGTCTTAAGGAAGGGTGATATGTATATATATATATATATATATGTTATATATATATATATATATATATATATATATATATATATATAGTTATATATATAAATGTGTATATGTTATATATGAGAGCATAAAAATATATATATTGTGTATATTATATATATATATATATATATATATATATATATATATCAATACCCGTCCCTTGCATCCAGAACTGGGGGTAGGGTGCGCAAACATGCACCAGAAATCCGAGGCATGCATGAGCATTCCTGGTACAAAACCCAGGCAGGACCCAACCTGAAGCAATATATATATATATATATAAATAGTGATAAAATATATATATATATATATATATATATATATATATATATATATATATATATATATATATATATATATATATATATATATATAATCTTAGGGGCGTGCTAGGTGTGAGAAGAATTGATAAAATGAGGAATGAACGTATTAGAGAGTTGTGTGGTGTGAAGAAAGGGGTAAACGAGAGAATAAATGAAAGTATGTTGAGATGGTTTGGTCATGTGGAAAGGATGAATGATAGTCGGTTGGTTAAGCAGATGTATAGTGGTGAGTGTGTTGGGAACCGACCGGCTGGGAGACCGAAGAAAAAGTGGATTGAGTCAGTAAAGGAATGTTTGCAGGAGATAAATGTGAGTTTGGCAGAGGCGAGAAGAAAGGTGCATGATAGGAGAGAATGGCGGGGTGTTGTAAGGGGGTATGATTGTGGCCCACCTGGGTCAAGGGATGAACCCTTACACTGACGATTTACCATAGTGAGGGTCCGTCGCGGTCCCATGATGCTCTAGGGTGGATTTTCTGTCTGTGACGAGCTTTCACTAATTAATGGTACAGAGGGGGCGGTAAGGCTGGGCTTTCTTTTCGACGTTTGTCATGTTCTCCTACTGCTTTTCTTTTCCGATGCTTGTACAGCACCTTACCCCCAATCTTGGGGCAAAGAGGAAGGTGAAGAAAGAAAGAAAGAAAGAAATATATATATATATATATATATATATATATATATATATAAGGTTATATATATATATATATATATCTGTGTATTTGTATATATATATATATAGGTACAGTGAAAGAGTATATTAAATATATATATATATATATATATATATATATATATATATATATATATATATATATATATATATATATATATATATATATATATATATATATATATATATATATATATATATATATATATATATCACAGTATAAATTTAGACCGTTTTGGTTTTGTTATTTGTGCTTATGCTCGGTAAGAAATGCTTACACAGTTTCAGCACGAATTTCCCTGCATAAAACGAACACGATTTCTTACGTGGTTTACTTTTTTACAAACAATGGGAATCAGCTGCTGAGAGGGAGCCACTCGATTTGGGATAAACAAAAAAATAAGAAATAGTTTATATTACAAATAATTGATAAACTATTGTGATGGAGTTTATCGATTTGGAAGAAATTAGATTTAAAGCTGATTTTATTGAATGAAATATTCATTAATTCAAACGGGCCTACCACGCCGCTATTTTTTTTGTAAACATATTTTTGTAAGAACGTTCTAAATTCAGCAAGCACAGGAAATAGCAACCTTATAGAATTAGGAAAATTTCTTACGTTTGGTAAGCATTTCTTACGATTTTGCGCTAAGTTTGACAAAAACGAACGCAAACTCGAGCATTTCTTACGTTTCGTAAGCACAAATGCAGAAACGTAAACGCCTATATTAAGACCGTTTTCGTTTTTGTCATTTGTGCTTACGCTCGATAAGAAACGCTTACCATGTTTAAGCACGAATTTTGTGCATAAACGCGCGATTTCATATAAAAGTTACTTTTATTTACAAACAATTGGATCAGCTGTTGTGATGGACCACGTGGTTTTGGAATAAACAAAAATAAAAAAAATAACAAAGGGTTTATATTACAAATAATTGATCAACTATTGTGATGAAGTTTATCGATTTGGAAGAAATTAGATTTAAAGCTAATTTTATTGAATGAAACATTCATCAAATCAAAAGGACCTACCACGCCGCCATCTTGTTTGTTTACATTTTTCGTAAGAACGTGCTTAAATTCGGCAAGCACGGGAAATAGCAACCATATAGAATTAAGGAAATTCCTTACGTTCGGTGAGCATTTTTCACGATTTTGCGATAAGTTTGACAAAAACGAACGCAAACTCAAGCATTTCTTACGTTTCGTAAGCACAAATGCAAAAACGAAAACGGTCTAACATACAGTAGGTCAGATAGATACGGAAATTATCAGACAAATTGCGGATATATATATATATATATATATATTAGTGATGCAGGTAACATCCGCATCCGCATCCGCATCCGCGGAGCATCCGCACATTATTAAAGATCCGCATCCGCATCCGCATCCGCGCTTTGCCCTGCGGATGTTGCGCGGATGTTTATTGTCGAGATTTGATAAAGAATTTTATAATAAAAATACTTAAGATGAATCTGAAAAAGAAAATGAAAATGTAAATGAGTTTAAGGCAATTCAAAAACGGCTTGATATTCCATATCTTAATGTTATCAAAGACATTCCAACTAGCTGGAATAGTACACTTCATATGATGGAAAGAAGTATTGCTCAAAGAACTTCTTGCTTCGTACGCCAGTTCGTATTCCAAAGTTAACAATCTTATTAATTTAGAAAATGACATCATATCACACTGCCTTAAGCTATTGAAACCATTTGAAGAAACTAACAAAAAATCAGCGCCTCTACAGCTTCTGTCTCTTATGTAATACCATTAATCTCAACGCTAAGGAAGCATTTTGAACCATCTTCAAATGAAAATGATGACGGTTTTAAAAAGAATGAAAGATGTAATTAAACTAGAGGTAGAAAACGCTTTGGTTCTGTGGAAATTAATGACCTTCATACTATTGCAACTTACTTAGATTGAAACCATTTGAAGAAACTAACAAAAAAATCAGCGCCTCTACAGCTTCTGTCTTTTATGTAATACCATTAATCTCACGCTAACCATTTTTGAACCATCTTAAATGAAAATGATGACGGTTTTAAAAAGAATGAAAGATGTAATTAAACTAGAGGTAGGAAAACGCTTTGGTTCTGTGGAAATTAATGACCTTCATACTATTGCAACTTACTTAGATTCTCGTTATAAAGCAAGTTTTTTGGTAACGATATTAGAACAAGTTAAATCGTTACTTTGTGTTGCAGTTGAAAAACTTCAATCCGAACAGTCTATTAATCCGCCATTAAAAGGAAAAAACAAAATCTACACAACCAACACCTTCTATAAGTAAATCAATAACAGATTCACTGGGAATTTCTACAGTCCAGTAGCGATGAAGAAACACACGCATTACCAAAAGATGTAGTGCAAATGATTGAAAACTATCACCAAGAAAAACGATTAGATTCAAATGATGATCCAATCAGTTGGTGGAAAGTTAATCAAAATGTTTACCCACGCTTGAGTAAACTTGCAAGGAAAACTTCAATCTGAACAGTCTATTAATTAGCCATCCATTAAAAGGAAAAAAATGAAATATACAGAACCAACATCTTCTACAAGTAAATCAATAACAGATTCACTGGAAGAATTTCTACAGTCCAGTAGTGATGAAGAAACACACGCATTATCAAAAGATGCAGTGCAAATGATTGAAAACTATCATCAAGAAAAACGACTAGATACAAATCAAATGACGATCCTATCAGTTGGTGGAGTGTTAATTAATCAAAATGCAAAATGTTTACCCACGCTTAAGTAAACTTGCAATGAAATACCTGGCCTGTCCTCCAACTAGTGTTCCAAGTGAGAGAGTATTTAGCAATGCTGGGCTAATATATGATGAAGAGAGAAACAGACTCTCAGCAGAAAATGCAGAAAAGGCAGAAAAATTGAAGTCTCTCAAGCACAACCTTCCCATATTTGAATTTCAATACTAGTGCAAAAAGTATATAATCCATGTAAAATCTTTCATTAAGGTCGGAGGTTAGGGAAAGAGGTTGATGGGGTCCATTTGAGTTGGGTCCCCGTCCCGCACCCTGGTAACAATTATATTAATAGATTATGGCTAAACTGCTATGTATGTCAATATACAGCAGCAGGTAGATAAAGAAGAAGATATATATATATATATACATATTGTTATTGAGTTATATATATATATATATATATATATATATATATGTATATATATATTAAAACGATCAACGATCGTTTCCGCGGATGTTAAAATCAAACATCCGCATCCGCGGATGCGAAAAAATGACATCTGCTGCATCACTTAATATAGTATATATATTATTATATAGTTATATATATATATTATATATATATATATATATATATATATATATTAAGGTTATTATTATTATATATTATATATATTACATATATATATATATATACCGTATATATATATATATATATATATATATATATATATATATATATTATAGGTATATATTGTTATATATATATATATATATATATATATATATATATATATATATATATATATATATATATATATATATATATATATATATTAAATGCAAAATTAAAAAAGAAGAAATTTGAAACTTTAATTTCTAGAAAGGGTGAAGCTACCCTTCTCGAATTCGTCGAGTCATTGAAGAAAATTTTTAAATTTTCTTCGTTTGATAGGAAGGGGCTGAAAACCCTTCTATCAAATCTTTCTTTTCGCGAATGGTGTTGATAAGCTCAAAACCTTTCAACTACCAACACCACCCTGCAGCAATGCGGGACATGGTACGTGATATATATATATGTTGGTTCGTTATATCAGCAACAGCAAAGAAGAAGTTAATATATAAATATATATATATATATATATATATATATATATATATATATATATATATATATATATATATATATATATATATATATATATATATATATATATATATATATATATATATATATATATATATATATATATATATATATATCAATTTAAAGACGCAAAATGTGTGGTATCGGTTAAAGGTATCGGCAAAATTTTGCCGATACCGATACCGATACTACTACTCTCAAAATTCCCGATACCGATACCTCAAAAATCGACCGATACCACCGATACCGATACCATGGTATCGGTGCATCACTAATATATATATATATATATATATATATATATATATATATATATATATATACCAGCATATATATATATATGTTAAGAGTATATATATATAGTATGTATATATATATATATATATAATCATCCACCTTCTTTCCCAAGACTGGGGGTAAGGTGTGTAACATGCACCGGAAACAGAAAAGTAGTAGAAGAACATGACGCAAGTCGAAAAGAAAGCCCAGCCTTACCACCACCTTTACCTACTTCAGAGAACTCTGTCGCAGTCAGAAAGTCCAATTTAGAGCTCACGGACCGCGACGGACCCTCACTTTGGCATCTCGTCAAGGGGTTCATCCCTTGGCACAGGTGGGCCACAACCATACATCCTTACAAAACCCCGCCATTCACTCCTGTTATGCACTTTTTCTCTCGCCTCTGCCAAACTCATATTTCTCTCCTCCAGGCATTCCTTTACTGACTCAATTCACTTTTTCGGTCTCCCAGCCGGTCGATTCCCAACACGCATCACCACTATACATCTGCTTAACCTACTGACTATCATCAATCCTTCCATATGACCAAACCATCTCAACATCTTTCATTTATTCCCTCATTTATCCCTTTCTTCACACGACACAACTCTCTAATACGTTCATTCCTCATTTTATCAATTCTTCTCACACCTAACACGCCCCTAAGATTGTCCATCTGAACACATTGTACTTTAGATCTATATCTCTTATTCCAGACCATAGTCTCACTACTATACAATAACACAGGTAACAACATACCCTCATGCAAGACCCTAGCGCACTCAAGACTTAGTCCCACTACATCCACCAACGATTTAATTATCATCCAGACACCCTTCCTGCCATTGACATCTTTGATACCTACTAAATACTTGAGGTGATAGAAACTTTTAGCGTATTTCTTATTTGATTGATTTAAAAATTCCAAATATGACATCAATAGAACTGATCCCCTTTAAAACATCAACACAAAGATTTTCAAACACAAAACACGAAGATATTATAGTGTCAAGGTCAGAAAATACAAAAGTTAAAATAAAGCTATTAAAATAAATAATAATAATAATAATAATAATAATAATAATACACACACACACATAATAATAATAATAATAATAATAATAATAATAAATTTTAAAATGTCCATAATACCTTTATTTCTTCATCAGTAAACTTTTTGAGCTTCACCAAAGGAAACTTTGACATCAAAAGATTTCCAAAGAATTCTTCTTCTTCTGATTCAAAATGTACCTCTGAGTCTGAACCCTTTTCAGCTATTTTCTTTGATAATGAACAAACATTTCTTAGAGTCATAAATATCTGTAAGAGAAACTGTCTTAATAATAATAATAATAATAATAATAATAATAATAATAATAATAATAATAATAATAATAATAATAATAATAATAATAATAATAATAACTGAGTCAGTAAAGGAGTGTCTGAATGAAAGGAATGTGAGTTTGGTAGAGGAGAGAAGAAAGGTGCATAATAATAATGTCAGGGTTTTGGGGGGGGGGAGGCATGGTTGTGGGCTTGGCCCACTGGATGAACACTTACACTGACGAGATACCCCACTGGTGGTCTGTCACGGTGTTGTGATCCCCTTAGCGTGGAATTTTGACTGCGATGGGCTCGTATTTAAGGGTATGAGGGGGTGGTATGGAGGGGGCTTTTTTTATTGACTTACGTCATGTTCTTCCACTTAACTATTTTGTTTCCTCGTATGTTGCACACCTCACCCACAATCTAGGGGAGGAGAAAGATAAAGAAAGAAAAAGAATTAATAATAATAATAATAATAATAATAATAATAATAATAATAATAATAATAATAATAATAATAATAATAATAATAATAATAATAATAATAATAATAATAATAATAATAATAATAATAATGAAAAGTGATGTTCCCTGCACTCTTAATCCCTCGCTTCTAACTTGAGTAAAAAGTAATAAGAGAAATGAATTAAAATACCTTTACATGTTGAGGGCTTGACTTCTTCCCAATCATTTCAGGTTTTATGACATCATTGTTGACCTGCTCTTCGTCTAACATGGATTCCTTCTTTATTTCTCTCAACTCTGACTTTATAGATACTGTTTCATCTAATTCTTCAATTTTAATGCTAAATGGTGAAGCAAAGTTTGTTCCACTGTCAGGAAAGATCTGAAAATGATCAAAGGGTTTATATAAGCTTACTGGGATAGGATTCAACTAAAATAAGTGATGCACCATAGAGAGATGTGGGTTGAAATCTCATCCCTAATGAACCTCTTCCCTAACAGAGAATTTTCTGTTAATATTCACTTATTAGATTTAGAAATTCAGTATATTTATATCTGTATTTTTAAAGGCAATGTGACTTTTAGTAATAACAATGTTTTTCTTTAGAACATTGCAGGTAAATTTAAAAAAGTTATAAATATGTTGAAAATACTCTCTAATAAAATCAGGGTTGTACCCAAAAACCAACTGTGTTTTTGGTCTTAAACTTCAAAATTTGACTTTTAAATAGTGATGAACCAGAGATCCTGGCATTTTTACACCACTCTGGCTCTCTCTGGCAATGGTTTGAATAGCCTACTAATACTAGTTCCCTTTTTAATAATGAAAATGATACTTTTTTATTATCTTGAAGGAAAAGAGGAAAAATAATAAAAATAAATTTGCATATATAACATTTTTCCTATAAATAAAAAAAAATAAAAAATTAAAATGGTTTAAAAATTACTTAAATTTATATTCCTTGAGACTAGTACCATGGGCAAGAAACTTAAAGTGAAGAAACTAAAATTACCCTCTTATAACATTTAATAAATGCTTTAGAAAATAAACATGAAAACTTTGAAAACTGTAATATATATATATATATATATATATATAGGTGGTAGTATATATATATATATATATATATATATATATATATACATATATATATAAAGAAGAGTATATATATATATATATATATATATATATATATATATATTATATATATATATATATATATATATATATATATAGAATATATATATATAAATATATATATATATATATATATATATATATATATATATATATATATATATATATATATATATATATACTTTGTTGCCCCTACTACCCTGCTATAAGAAGCAGGTGACCTTGATGTACTTCGTCGACTATTGCAGGTCTTCCAGAGATCCGATAATTTTAGTGAAGTGAAATTAAGCTTCTCTAATGCCCTCTAAGGCATGCCAATCTATTATGAGAGATGTTTTGTGTTGTTGATGGTTTGGGAATGGCATCTTGACAGTTATGGGAAGGATCTCCAAGATAATCAAATTTATATTTTTGAAGGGAGAGAGAGTGCCCTGAGCAGTCATGAAATCATTGCCCATGTTTGGCGATCCTAAGTTTGTTCCTTATTGGAAATTTCAGGTGGATGCACTTGGAGTATGGTACTCTTTGGGTATATGAAAATAGTTTTTTTGGGTATTTGTGTGTGAATGTGTTTAATGATGTGAGTGTCGGGTGGTGGTGGAGGCAGATTGTTGTATATAGTAGAATAGTATTTTGCTGGTGTAGCTTTTTTATTTCTAAGTGTAGGGGGTTGTTGCAGTGTTTGATGTAGGGAGTGATCTGTTGATAGTGATTTACTATAGAATTGACATCCGATCATGTTGTGATGGGCCCTTATTGGTAGGATTTTTGCTTCAGTTTGAAGGTGATGTGAAGGTGTGGCTGGGAAGCCATTGGGCTTTATTTTGGACACTTTATACAGTTTCTAAATATTAGATTTTGATATTGTGGGAGCTTAGGTGGGCAATACACAGTTTAAAAAGGGGCAAAGATATTGCCTGTATAAATAGTTAGTTTCTTTACATTGGCCAAAGGGAGTTCCTGTTAAGGCTTTCAGAGCATTTAACTTATTTGAGGCTTTGGATGTGATTGTTGAAGTTGGGGGGAATGTCATATGTGTGTTGAATGTCAATCCTAATATGGTTGGTTGTCTATTAAGAGAGAGTCTGTTACTTGAAAGATGAATTGTTGGTGTACCAGTTATTCAGTGGGTGAAGGTAGCAGCAACTTCCTCTAAACAACTGAACACTTATCCTGACCACAACTAACTTTAATGTGCACATGACCAGGTGCTTGGAAATAGTATTAAATTATGGTCTGAGGATAGAGCATGGAAGGTTTGACTTGTTGTGTTAAATTGTATTTGATGAGAGCAGAATATGATAAAAGGGGGTGGGGACATAGGGTTTTGGTTGTGTTGCAATGGGCATCTTGTGGGCTGATTTCTATTGTTCAGGATTGAGTGCATGCAAGTTTTTTATTAGTGCATCACCTCTTGGTGCATGTGTATGGATGTTAAGCATTGAAATCTTTGGCTAGTACTAGATTTTGATATTGTGCTAAGGCAGATGGGTCACTACATTAGGCTTGGAGAGCAAGTATTGAAGGTTGTTGATGGAATGTAATTATGCTAGTAAGTTTTTTTAATTTATCATCTAAAATATTTATTTATATAATATATATATATATATATATATATATATATATATATAATATATTATATATAATATAATATTATATAATATTTATATATATATATATATATATATATATATATATGGCTTACCTGAGGATCAGTTGATAAGAGTTGTATTCTAAGTCCAAAGCTTCCAATAGAATGTAAGATTTGCAATTTTATATTTTAATAAATAAATTTTAATAAATATATTCCAAATAATTAATAGCTACTCCTGTTAAACGAAAGAAAAAAATCCTTGATTACATTGTAATAAAAGAACTTAAATTGGAAATGTAATCAAAATCTCAGAGGGAAATATTTATTAGACATGTATCAGCTTGGAATATTACCCTTCATGGATATCACAGAGATTTCTTATGTTAAATAAACTAGGCACTTATGCACACCTTAGATGGTCAAAATTTATATATATAAAAAAAAATCTTTAAAAACTATATATTCTGGTAGATTCTGAAGCGCTGATCGTGAAAATACTAATTATTTTTAATGCAGATCAATATTTATCAAAATCAAATTTTTTTTTTTTTTTTAATTTTTTTTTATAATTAATAGTCCTATATAATTTAGATCCATCTGGATTAGGTTTAGGTTTATGGCATCGTCTATCCACATAGGTTATGTCTCTGTTTAGGACCCTACCAGTTCAGGTCATGATAACTTTTGTTAAGTATCCCTATGCACTGAGTATGCAGTTTGCAGC
>JABUQX010072597.1:20000-22500 GCA_015478945.1 Trachelipus rathkii
ATAATATTATATATATATTAAATATATATATATATGTATTGAAGTATAAAAATAATTATATAATATGTATATATATATATATGCCTTATATTTCTTTTTTTTTGTATTTGTGCTTACGGAACGTAAGATGCTTAAGATTTCGTTCGTTTTTGTCAAACTTACCGAAAAAAGTGCAAGAAATGCTCACGTAAACCATAAGAATTTCCTAAATCTATACCGTGCTATTTCTCGTAACTTGCCAAATTAACACGTTCTTACGAAAAATGTAACAAATCAAGATGGCGGCTTGGTGTCTGAATTGGTGAAGGTTTCATTCAATAAAATCAGCTTTAATCTAATTTCTTCCAAATGGATACAATCATCACAAATAGTTTGATCCATTATTAATTTCTGTTTATTCAAACCACTTGCTCCATCACAACGGCTGATTCCAATTGTTTAAAAACAAAAGTAAACTAAGCACGAAATCGCGGTCGTTTAAACACAGGGTTCACACTGAAAATTTAAATTTGAATTCCCTGACTATCCCTGGCCAAATTCGCAAATTTTCCCTGACCAGCGTGTTCATTATTTTTGGCGTATAAAATATCTATTACTCATTATTGCAGCCTATTTCCTCAGTTCATACATTAAATTATTGAAAATTTACTTTAAGAAATTGTTCATCATCATGATGAAATTTAAAAATGTTTTTTTTTTAGTAATCGATCTGCCTATACCTTCCCCAAAGCCGTCCAACGATTTTTTTTTTATTTTCCTAAAAGTAACATTATTTATACAAAAGAAAATAAATTTAAAGTTTACATTAATCAGCCTAGTAAATAACGTCACTGTGATACAAAAGTTTCTAAATGGGTGAGATTTTAGGTTAACTTTTTCTTCTCAAGCATTGAATTTGATTTTAATAACGGCGTTCTTCTTGTGTCAAAGCTTTGTTTTACCATCTTTCTCTGCTCTTCAATTAATGATCTGTATGAATAATTTTCTTTTTCTTTTGAGATGTTCTTCATATCTCCTATGGGCACTCTCGGGCTCTTACATTTGTCAAGCATTTTTTTTGAGGATAAGGCAACTTTAATGAATATTTCTTTCATAAGATCTTATAGGCATTGGTGCACTGTTCTTTGAGAAATTCAGACTATGTTCTTTCAAATTCTCTACTAAAATTGTGGCTTTATTTCAGAAAACCCTCCTTCCAGTGTCATTTCCATGGGAAAATACAGTCTAATATTTAAATTTGCCACAATTTCCCGCATAACATGATTCCGTACTATAGAAGAAAAAAATTCATCAAGTCTCTTAGAAGACAGTCACCATCCAAAAATATTTTTGATTTTAATTTCAAGGTAGAATGAGCTTCACTGCAAGTAGAGTGTATTGTGCTTTTCTTTATCAAGCAACAGATCTGTGATTTCAGTTATTGTGGTACAATTTGCTCTAAGCAATTAAAGCAATTTTGGTTTCCCTTGGTTTCTGGCTGATGAAAAATTATACTAGGATCCAATATGAGAGCCCTTGGATCAGCTTGTACTGTCAGAGGACACTTTCTAATATCTTTTCGCTGTCATTGTGATTTAGCACGTCTGGCATTCGGGTTTGAATTTTGGATAATTACTTTCATTCGAATGACTTCTTTGAGAAGTTTTTTTTGTTTGAAATCTAAGATTAATACCTTTTACATACACGCAAATTGTCCTTGTCATGTAAATCTAATACATAAAGCTTAGTTGTTGTAGCAGGCATTTTGCTGGACCTTAAGAAATCTTTCCATAATATTTAGATACAGACATTGTAAATCCTGTGAAGCAGCGAATGGACCAAAGTGGGTCCTGAACGTTGTGAACTTTTCGTAAAATGTGATTCCACGTTCAAGGAAACATTTTAAAAAAAGCCAGTTTGCCTTTTAGAAATACATCTTTGGTTTGAACAGAAACATTTGTAATGGTTTGGGTGTTGAGAGATTTCGGCTGTCAATAAAAAAAACAAAATCACTTCGTCAAACCTATATATATAATATATATATTATATATTAGTATATTATATTATATGGTGGTTGTATATATATATTATATAATATATTATATATATATATATATATATACTATATATATATATATTATATATATATATATAATATATATATATTATATTATTTATAAAATTATAGAAAAAGATATAAACAGATCAAGTCATAAGCATACAGTTTAAAACACATCCATATACCAATCACCTTCATTTTTGAAGGATGAACTTGGAACAACCTCAACGGACAGAACAGGAAGAATAGTAGGTAATAGTGACTAAAAATAGAAAGAAACGAGATAGAAGTAGATTTATGCGATGAAGTTCTTCGCCCATCTTTTCATTCACTTATCAAATACATTTCTCATTCCACAATTATACAGTAGGAAAAAATATATAAAAAATTGTAAACTTGGGTCCATGGATCATTCTCAATGTTTTAATTTTAAAAATTTCTCCAGGACTTTTTGGAATTTTT
>JABUQX010072598.1:0-21587 GCA_015478945.1 Trachelipus rathkii
AACCCAGGAATATTTGAGATATCCGTAAAACTAAAATCAGCGTAGGGTCTTAGGTACTCCTCATAAGTTTAAGGGGGTACGGGGGTCCTGGGACAAGTTTTCCAAATTTCCGGAAATAACCTAAGTGTTAGCCGCTTTGGGTAGGTGGATGGAACGAAACACCGTTCCTTTATTATGGCTTTTTCGCCAAAATTTAATTGACGTTCCGCTTTAGAAATTTTTCCACCAGAATAAAAAATAACGAATTTAGGCTCGTAAACTAGCGTGCCTCCTTACAGTAGGTCATAACTAATTGATAGATTGAAATTGCATTTACGTACGACCATTATTTTTTTTTCTACGAATTTTTAAAATTCACAAGGTAACGTTCCCTTTAGTGCGATTATATTATGCGTTTTTTTGGCACAAATTTGATCTTCTTGTTCCCTTTACTCACAAAGAATTTAGATCGGAAATTTCCAGAAGTGTAAGATGCCATAATATTGACAGGCTTATATTTTCAAACTTGTATGACCTAACAGGTTGAAATTAAAGTAAGTTGTAGATCTTACCTTCGTTATACTATTTGTAACCTTTTGATTATTCCAAGTATGATAGATTTTGATTTCTTACAACTATCGATTTTTCGGCTTCGGCTAAGTCTATAACTCATTCCAAAATTGAATGAGAATGAGTTACAACTATCGATTTTTTTTTGGCTTCTGCTAAGTCTATCTCATTCTCGTTCGGTCGATTCACTAATTAAACCCAGGAAGCCAAATTGAATGAGAATGAGTTACAACTATCGACTTCTCGGCTTCGGCTAAGTCTAACTCATTCTCATTCGGTCGATTTCTCTCTCTTTAATGAAGATGTCATGTTGCCATGTTTATATATTCAAAACTGTATGACTTGCAGCCCCTTACTTCACGTACCTGGAAAGATATTTTCCTCTAAAAATGGTAATTTGTAACTTTTTTTGAAAAATGAAATAAATATATCGGAAATGGCCAATTTGGTGCTAAAGAAATCAAAAATCTAAACATGGCTGCAACACGTGGCAATAACCCAGGAATAATTTGAGATATCGTAAAACTAAAATCAGTCGTAGGGTCCTTAGGTACTCCTCATAAGTTTAAGGGGGTACGGGGGGTTCCTGGGACAAGTTTTCAAAATTTCCGGAAAAAAAACCCTAAGTGTTCCCCTTTTGGGTGAGGTGATGGAACGAAAAACCCTTTCCCTTTATTATGGCTTTTCGCCAAAAATTTAAATTGATCGTTCCCTTTCGAAATTTTTTACCAACAGGAATAGAAAAAAATAACGGACAATTTAGGCCGTAAACTAGCGTGCCTCCTTACAGTAGGTCATAAATAATTGATAGATTGAAATTGCATTTACGTACGACCAATTATTTTTTTTTACGAATTTTTAAAATTCACAAGGTAAAGTTCCCTTTAGTGCGATTATATTATGCGTTTTTTTGGCACATATTTGATCTTCTTGTTCCCTTTACTCACAAGGAATTTATATCGGAATTTTCCAGAAGTGTAAGATGCCATAATATTGACAGGCTTATATTTTCAAACTTGTATGACCTAACAGGTTGAAATTAAAGTATGTTGTAGATCTTACTACGTTGTACTATTTGTAACCTTTTGATTATTCTAAGTATGATAGATTTTGATTTCTTACAACTATCGATTTTTCGGTTACAACTTTCGAGACCGAAAGCAAAATTGAATGAGAATGAGTTACAACTATCGATTTTTTTTGGCTTCTGTTAAGTCTATTTCATTCTCGTTCGGTCGATTCACTAATTAAACCCAGGAAGCAAAATTGAATGAGAATGAGTTACAACTATCGACTTCTCGGAGATATCGTAAAACTAAAATCAGTCGTAGGGTCCTTAGGTACTCGAATTGTGTTCTCGTTTAATCTTCTATTTTTGCATTTTTCATATTTGCTATTTTGGTTTTTAAAATGTACCAACGTTAAATGTAAAATTGAAATTTTGTTACGTTCAATAAAATTTCTCATGGCCCTTTCACTAAAAAATAACCATCGGGCTATATCCAAGTTGTTTATTTCATTTATACTCGAAATTGAATTTCTTTCAACTAAAGATGGAGATAAACAGATGAGGGTTTTAAAATTTTCCTTCAAATTATTTTCTTTCATGTTCACCGTGTATTGAAACTCTCTCACGGTACTTTGAATCGTACTGAGAGTTTCTTGTATTTTAGGGTCCGTGCGGGGTGTATTACAAGCCATAATGATTAAAAAAGATTTTCTAAAAAACTCTCGAAAGGTATAGCAATTAAAGAAGATTTTTAAAATATATTATTATTTACGAAATTGGTCTTAACACATAAGGCCTAAGCAACCTTCCGTTCAGAGCTTGGTGTTATTGACGGGGAACGTGTCGACGTGAAACGGGGGAACGAGCGCGGATCTGGACAGGGAACGTGTCGACGTGAAACGGGGGAACGAGCGCGGATCTGGACAATGCCCGGATATGAACGAGGGTTAGTTTTCGCTCAATAGAAAAGCCTTGCTCCGTTACGAGCAAGCCAAAGCGAGAAGCAAAGAGTAACAATAGTTCGTGCGAAGATCGGAGCGTAAACTTTAAAATTAATAATAGGAAAAGAAGAAGAAAAATGAACTTAGAAACCACAAATTTAAAACGTCGCATATGCGGATAATAGTGGAGACGGGGAACGTGAGCGGTTCTGGAGGGCGCGCGGTTCTGGAGGGCGCGTGGTTCTGGAGGGCGCGCGGTTCTGGAGGGTGCGCGGTTCTGGAAGGGGGTCAGTTCTCGTTAAAATTCAGTTTTTTCGCGAGGTTCGATCTTCACTTTTTTCTTTTCCTAAAAATTCGATCGATTTTTATCGAAACAGACCAACATCGACAAAATCAACTTAGAAACCACAAATTTAAAACGTCTATTTATGCGGATAATAGTGGAGACGGGGAACGTGAGCAGTTCTAGAGGGTGCGCGGTTCTGGAGGGCGCGTGGTTCTGGAGGGCGAGTGGTTCTGGAGGGCGCGCGGTTCTTGAACGTGCAGTTCTGGAGGGTGCGCGGTTCTGGAGGGTGCGCGGTTCTGGAGGGTGCGCGGTTCTCGTTAAAATTCAGTTTTTTCGCGAGGTTCGATCTTCACTTTTTTCTTTTCCTAAAAATTCGATCGATTTTAATCGAAACAGACCAACATCGACAAAATCAACTTAGAAACCACAAATTTAAAACGTCCATTTATGCGGATAATAGTGGAGACGGGGAACTAGAAACCACAAGTTTAAAACGTCCATTTATGCGGATAATAGTGGAGACGGGGAACGTGAACGGTTCTGGAGGGTGCGCGGTTCTGGAGGGAGCGCGGTTCTAGAACGTGCGGTTCTGGAGCGTGCGTGGTTCTGGAGGGTGCGTGGTTCTGGAGATTGCGCGGTTCTAGAACATGCGGTTCTGGAGCGTGCGTGGTTCTGGAAGGTGCGGTTCTGGAGGGTGCGCGGTTCTGGAGGGTGCGCGGTTCTGGAGGGTGCGCGGTTCTGGAGGGTGCGCGGTTCTCGTTAAAATTCAGTTTTTTCGCGAGGTTCGATCTTTACTTTTTTCTTTTCCTAAAAATTCGATCGATTTTTATCGAAACAGACCAACATCGACAAAATGAACTTAGAAACCACAAATTTAAAACGTCCATTTATGCGGATAATAGTGGAGACGGGGAACGTGAACGGTTCTGGAGGGTGCGCGGTTCTGGAGGGAGCGCGGTTCTAGAACGTGCGGTTCTGGAGCGTGCGTGGTTCTGGAGGGTGCGTGGTTCTGGAGATTGCGCGGTTCTAGAACATGCGGTTCTGGAGCGTGCGTGGTTCTGGAAGGTGCGGTTCTGGAGGGTGCGCGGTTCTGGAGGGTGCGCGGTTCTGGAGGGTGCGCGGTTCTCGTTAAAATTCAGTTTTTTCGCGAGGTTCGATCTTTACTTTTTTTCTTTTCCTAAAAATTCGATCGATTTTTATCGAAACAGACCAACATCGACAAAATGAACTTAGAAACCACAAATTTAAAACGTCCATTTATGCGGATAATAGTGGAGACGGGGAACTAGAGCGGTTCTGGAGGGTGCGCGGTTCTGGAGGGAGCGCGGTTCTAGAACGTGCGGTTCTGGAGCGTGCGTGGTTCTGGAGGGTGCGTGGTTCTGGAGATTGCGCGGTTCTAGAACATGCGGTTCTGGAGCGTGCGTGGTTCTGGAAGGTGCGGTTCTGGAGGGCGCGTGGTTCTGGAGGGCGCGTGGTTCTGGAGGGCGCGCGGTTCTTGAACGTGCAGTTCTGGAGCGTGCGCGGTTCTGGAAGGGGGTCAGTTCTCGTTAAAATTCAGTTTTTTCGCGAAGTTCGATCTTTACTTTTTTTCTTTTCCTAAAAATTCGATCGTTTTTTATCGAAACAGACCAACATCGACAAAATGAACTTAGAAACCACAATATAAACGTGGCGGCAACACGTGGCAATAACCCAGGAATAATTTGAGATATCGTAAAACTAAAATCAGTCGTAGGGTCCTTAGGTACTCCTCATAAGTTTAAGGGGGTACGGGGGGTTCCTGGGACAAGTTTCAAAATTTCCGGAAAAAAACCCTAAGTGTTCCCCCTTTGGGTAAGGTGATGGAACGAAAAACCGTTCCCTTTATTATGGCTTTTCGCCAAAAATTTTAATTGATTGTTCCCTTTAGAAATTTTTCTACCAATTTGTTCTTGTAATTTAGGCCGTAAACTAGCATGCCTCCTTACAGTAGGTCATAACTAATTGATAGATTGAAATTGCATTTACGTACGACCATTATTTTTTTTTCTACGAATTTTTAAAATTCACAAGGTAACGTTCCCTTTAGTGCGATTTTATTATGCGTTTTGGCACAAATTTGATCTTCTTGTTCCCTTTATTAACAAAGAATTTAGGCCGGAAATTTCCCGGTGAAAGATGCCATAATATTGACAGGCTTATATTTTCAAACTTGTATGACCTAACAGGTTGAAATTAAAGTATGTTGTAGATCTTACTACGTTGTACTATTTGTAACCTTTTGATTATTCTAAGTATGATAGTTTTTGATTTCTTACAACTATCCATTTTTCGGCTTCGGCTAAGTCTATAACTCATTCTCAAATTGAATGAGAATGAGTTACAACTATCGATTTTTTTTGGCTTCTGCTAAGTCTATCTCATTCTCGTTCGGTCGATTCACTAATTAAACCCAGGAAGCCAAATTGAATGAGAATGAGTTACAACTATCGACTTCTCGGCTTCGGCTAAGTCTAACTCATTCTCATTCGGTCGATTTCTCTCTTTTTAACGAAGATGCCATGCTGCCATGTTTATATATTCAAAACTGTATGACCTGCAGCCCCTTACTTCACGTACCTGGAAAGATATTTTCCTCTAAAAATGGTAATTTGTAACTTTTTTTGAAAAATGAAATAAATATATCGGAAATGGCCAATTTGGTGCTAAAGAAATCAAAAATCTAAACATGGCGGCAACACGTGGCAATAACCCAGGAATAATTTGAGATATCGTAAAACTAAAATCAGTCGTAGGGTCCTTAGGTACTCCTCATAAGTTTAAGGGGGTACGGGGGGTTCCTGGGACAAGTTTCAAAATTTCCGGAAAAAAACCCTAAGTGTTCCCCCTTTGCGTAAGTTGATGGAACGAGAAACCGTTCCCTTTATTATGACTTTTCGCCAAAAATTTAAATTGATTGTTCCCTTTAGAAATTTTTTCCACTAAAAAAAAAATAACGGAATTTAGGCCGTAAACTAGCGTGCCTCCTTACAGTAGGTCATAACTAATTGATAGATTGAAATTGCATTTACGTACGACCATTATTTTTTTTTCTACGAATTTTTAAAATTCACAAGGTAACGTTCCCTTTAGTGCGATTATATTATGCGTTTTTTTGGCACAAATTTGATCTTCTTGTTCCCTTTACTCACAAAGAATTTAGATCGGAAATTTTCAGAAGTGTAAGATGCCATAATATTGACAGGCTTATATTTTCAAACGTATGACCTAACAACAGGTTGAAATTAAAGTATGTTGTAGATCTTACTACGTTGTACTATTTGTAACCTTTTGATTATTCTAAGTATGATAGATTTTGATTTCTTACAACTATCGATTTTTCGGTTACTTTCGAGACCGAAAGCAAAATTGAAAGACAATGAGTTACAACTATCGATTTTTCGGCTTCTGCTAAGTCTATCTCATTCTCATTTGGTCGATTCACTAATTAAACCCAGGAAGCCAAATTGAATGAGAATGAGTTACAACTATCGACTTCTCGGCTTCGGCTAAGTCTAACTCATTCTCATTCGGTCGATTTCTCTCTTTTTAACGAAGATGCCATGCAGCCATGTTTATATATTCAAAACTGTATGACCTGCAGCCCCTTACTTCACGTACCTGGAAAGATATTTTCCTCTAAAAATGGTAATTTGTAACTTTTTTTGAAAAATGAAATAAATATATCGGAAATGGCCAATTTGGTGCTAAAGAAATCAAAAATCTAAACATGGCTGCAACACGTGGCAATAACCCAGGAATAATTTGAGATATCGTAAAACTAAAATCAGTCGTAGGGTCCTTAGGTACTCCTCATAAGTTTAAGGGGGTACGGGGGGTTCCTGGGACAAGTTTCAAAATTTCCGGAAAAAAACCCTAAGTGTTCCCCCTTTGGGTGAGGTGATGGAACGAAAAACCGTTCCCTTTATTATGGCTTTTCGCCAAAAATTTAAATTGATCGTTCCCTTTAGAAATTTTTTCCAACAGAAATAAAAAAAAAATAACGGAATTTAGGCCGTAAACTAGCATGCCTCCTTACAGTAGGTCATAACTAATTGATAGATTGAAATTGCATTTACGTACGACCATTATTTTTTTTCAACGAATTTTTAAAATTCACAAGGTAACGTTCCCTTTAGTGCGATTATATTATGCGTTTTTTCGCACAAATTTGATCTTCTTGTTCCCTTTACTCACAAAGAATTTAGATCGGAAATTTCCAGAAGTGTAAGATGCCATAATATTGACAGGCTTATATTTTCAAACTTGTATGAAATTAAAGTATGTTGTAGATCTTACTACGTTGTACTATTTGTAACCTTTTGATTATTCTAAGTATGATAGATTTTGATTTCTTACAACTATCGATTTTTCGGTTACAACTTTCGAGACCGAAAGCAAAATTGAATGAGAATGAGTTACAACTATCGATTTTTTTTGGCTTCTGTTAAGTCTATTTCATTCTCGTTCGGTCGATTCACTAATTAAACCCAGGAAGCCAAATTGAATGAGAATGAGTTACAACTATCTCGTAAATATCATCTGAAAATGACCTAAAAATTTCGGTATTTCCGTATAATTCTTACGAATGTCGAATTGTGTTCTCGTTTAATCTTCTATTTTTGCATTTTTCATATTTGCTATTTTGGTTTTTAAAATGTACCAACGTTAAATGTAAAATTGAAATTTTGTTACGTTCAATAAAATTTCTCATGGCCCTTTCACTAAAAAATAACCATCGGGCTATATCCAAGTTGTTTATTTCATTTATACTCGAAATTGAATTTCTTTCAACTAAAGATGGAGATAAACAGATGAGGGTTTTAAAATTTTCCTTCAAATTATTTTCTTTCATGTTCACCGTGTATTGAAACTCTCTCACGGTACTTTGAATCGTACTGAGAGTTTCTTGTATTTTAGGGTCCGTGCGGGGTGTATTACAAGCCATAATGATTAAAAAAGATTTTCTAAAAAACTCTCGAAAGGTATAGCAATTAAAGAAGATTTTTAAAATATATTATTATTTACGAAATTGGTCTTAACACATAAGGCCTAAGCAACCTTCCGTTCAGAGCTTGGTGTTATTGACGGGGAACGTGTCGACGTGAAACGGGGGAACGAGCGCGGATCTGGACAATGCCCGGATATGAACGAGGGTTAGTTTTCGCTCAATAGAAAAGCCTTGCTCCGTTACGAGCAAGCCAAAGCGAGAAGCAAAGAGTAACAATAGTTCGTGCGAAGATCGGAGCGTAAACTTTAAAATTAATAATAGGAAAAGAATTAAACCCAGGAAGCAAAATTGAATGAGAATGAGATACAACTATCGATTTTTCGGCTTCGGCTACGTCTAACTCATTCTCATTCGGTCGATTCACTAATTAAACCCAGGAAGCAAAATTGAATGAGAACTATCGATTTCTCGGCTTCGGCTAAGTCTAATTCATTCTCATTCGGTCGATTTCTCTCTTTTTAATGAAGATGTCATGTTGCCATGTTTATATATTCAAAACTGTATGACCGGCAGCCCCTTACTTCACGTACCTGGAAAGATATTTTCCTTTAAAAATGGTAATTTGTAACTTTTTTTAAAAAATAAAATAAAAATATCGGAAATGGCCAATTTGGTGCTAAAGAAATCAAAATCTATCGTACTTGGAATAACCGAAGAGATAGAAATAGTGCGACGTAGTCAGCACCACAGTAATTTATAATTTTAACCTGCTAGGTCTTACAGTTTTGAATATATAAACATGGCGGCAACACATGGCAATAACCCAGGAATAATTTGAGATATCGTAAAACTAAAATCAGTCGTAGGGTCCTTAGGTACCCCTCATTAGTTTGCGGGGGTACTGGGGGTTCCTGGGACAAGTTTCAAAATTTCCGGAAAAAACCCTAAGTGTTCCTTCCCCCTTGAGGTGATGGAACAAAAAACCGTTCCCTTTATTATGGGTTTTTGCCAAAATTTTAAATTAATTGTTCCCTTTTGAAATTTTTTTCCAACAAAAATAAAAAAAAAATACGGAATTTAGGCCATAAACTAGCATGCCTCCCTACAGTAGGTCATAACTAATTGATAGATTGAAATTGCATTAACGTATGACCATTATTTTTTTTTCTACGAATTTTTAAAATTCACGAGGTAACGTTCCAATTAGTGCGATTTTATTGTGGAGTTTTGGCACAAATTTGATCTTCTTGTTCCCTTTACTTACAAAGAATTTAGATCGGAAATTTCCGGAAATGAAAGATGCCATAATATTGACAGGCTTATATTTTCAAACAAGTTGAAATTAAAGTATGTTGTAGAACTTACTACGTTGTACGTACTATTTGTAACCTTTTGATTATTCTAAGTATGAAAGATTTTGATTTCTTACAACTATCGATTTTTTCGGCTTCGGCTTCGGCTAAGTCTAACTCATTCTCATTCGGTTGATTCACTATTTAAGCCGAGGAAGCAAAATTGAATGAGAATGAGTTACAACTTTCGAGACCGAAAGCAAATTTGAATGAGAATGAGTTACGACTTTCGAGACCGAAAACGAAAATTAAAAGACAATGAGTTACAACTATCGATTTTTCGGCTTCTGCTAAGTCTATCTCATTCTCATTTGGTCGATTCACTAATTAAACCCAGGAAGCAAAATTGAAAGAGAATGAGTTACAACTATCGACTTCTCGGCTTCGGCTAAGTCTAACTCATTCTCATTCGGTCGATTCACTAATTAGGCTGAGAAGCAAAATTGAATGAATGAGAATGAGATACAACTATCGATTTTTCGGCTTCGGCTACGTCTAACTCATTCTCATTCGGTCGATTCGATTCACTAATTAAACCCAGGAAGCAAAATTGAATGAGAATGAGATACAACTATCGATTTTTCGGCTTCGGCTACGTCTAACTCATTCTCATTCGGTCGATTCACTAATTAAACCCAGGAAGCAAAATCGAATGAGAACTATCGACTTCTCGGCTTCGGCTAAGTCTAACTCATTCTCATTCGGTCGATTTCTCTCTCTTTAATGAAGATGCCATGTTGCCATGTTTATATATTCAAAACTGTATGACCTGCAGCCCCTTACTTCACGTACCTGGAAAGATATTTTCCTTTAAAAATGGTAATTTGTAACTTTTTTTGAAAAATAAAATAAAAATATCGGAAATGGCCAATTTGGTGCTAAAGAAATCAAAATCTAACGTACTTGGAATAACCGAAGAGATAGAAATAGTGCGACGTAGTCAGCACCACAGTAATTTATAATTTTAACCTGCTAGGTCTTACAGTTTTGAATATATAAACATGGCGGCAACACATGGCAATAACCCAGGAATAATTTGAGATATCGTAAAACTAAAATCAGTCGTAGGGTCCTTAGGTACTCCTCATTAGTTTGCGGGGGTACAGAGGGTTCCTGGGACAAGTTTCAAAATTTCCGGAAAAAACCCTAATTTCCCCCTTTGCGTGAGTGATGGAGCAAAAAACCGTTCCCTTTTATTATGGGTTTTGCCAAAATTTTAAATTAATTGTTCCCTTTTGAAATTTTTTTCCAACAAAAAAAAATACGGAATTTAGGCCATAAACTAGCATGCCTCCCTATAAGTCATAACTAATTGATAGATTGAAATTGCATTAACGTATGGCCATTATTTTTTTTTCTACGAATTTTTAAAATTCACGAGGTAACGTTCCAATTAGTGCGATTTTATTGTGGAGTTTTGGCACAAATTTGATCTTCTTGTTCCCTTTACTTACAAAGAATTTAGATCGGAAATTTCCGGAAATGAAAGATGCCATAATATTGACAGGCTTATATTTTCAAACAAGTTGAAATTAAAGTATGTTGTAGAACTTACTACGTTGTACGTACTATTTGTAACCTTTTGATTATTCTAAGTATGAAAGATTTTTGATTTCTTACAACTATCGATTTTTCGGCTTCGGCTAAGTCTAACTCATTCTCATTCGGTTGATTCACTATTTAAGCCGAGGAAGCAAAATTGAATGAGGATGAGCTACAATTTTCGAAACCGAAAGCAAAATTGAATGGGAATGAGTTACAACTTTCGAGACCGAAAGCAAAATTGAAAGACAATGAGTTACAACTATCGATTTTTCGGCTTCTGCTAAGTCTATCTCATTCTCATTTGGTCGATTCACTAATTAAACCCAGGAAGCAAAATTGAAAGAGAATGAGTTACAACTATCGACTTCTCGGCTTCGGCTAAGTCTAACTCATTCTCATTCGGTCGATTTCTCTCTCTTTAATGAAGATGTCATGTTGCCATGTTTATATATTCAAAACTGTATGACCTGCAGCCCCTTACTTCACGTACCTGGAAAGATATTTTCCTTTAAAAATGGTAATTTGTAACTTTTTTTAAAAAATAAAATAAAAATATCGGAAATGGCCAATTTGGTGCTAAACAAATCAAAATCTAACGTACTTGGAATAACCGAAGAGATAGAAATAGTGCAACGTAGTCAGCACCACAGTAATTTATAATTTTAACCTGCTAGGTCTTACAGTTTTGAATATATAAACATGGCGGCAACACATGGCAATAACCCAGGAATAATTTGAGATATCGTAAAACTAAAATCAGTCGTAGGGTCCTTAGGTACCCCTCATTAGTTTGCGGGGGTACTGGGGGATCCTGGGACAAGTTTCAAAATTTCCGGAAAAAAACCCTAAGTGTTCCCCCTTTGCGTAAGGTGACGGAACAAAAAACCGTTCCCTTTATTATGGGTTTTTCAAAAATTTAAATTGATCGTTCCCTTTAGAAATTTTTTCCACCAAAAAAAAAAAAAAATACGGAATTTAGGCCGTAAACTAGCATGCCTCCTTACAGTAGGTCATAACTAATCGATATATTGAAATTGCATTAACGTATGGCCATTATTTTTTTTTTTACGAATTTTTAAAATTCACGAGGTAACGTTCCCTTTAGTGCGATTTTATTGTGCGTTTTGGCACAAATTTGATCTTCTTGTTCCCTTTACTTACAAAGAATTTAGATCGGAAATTTCCGGAAGTGAAAGATGCCATATTATTGACAGGCTTATATTTTCAAACTCGTGTGACTTAACAAGTTGAAATTAAAGTATGTTGTAGAACTTACCACGTCGGACGTACTATTTGTAACCTTTTGATTATTCTAGGTATGATAGATTTTGATTTCTTACAACTATCCATTTTTCGGCTTCGGCTAAGTCTAACTCATTCTCATTAGGTTGATTCACTATTTAAGCCGAGGAAGCAAAATTGAATGAGAATGAGTTACAACTTTCGAGACCGAAAGCAAAATTGAATGAGAATGAGTTACAACTTTCGAGACCGAAAGCAAAATTGAATGAGAATGAGTTACAACTTTCGAGACCTATGTTGTAGAACTTACTACGTTGTACGTACTATTTGTAACCTTTTAATTATTCTAAGTATGATAGATTTTGATTTCTTACACTATCGATTTTTCGGCTTCAGCTAAGTCTAACTCATTCTCATTCGGTTGATTTCACTATTTAAGCCGAGGAAGCAAAATTGAATGAGAATGAGTTACAACTTTCGAGACCGAAAGCAAAATTGAATGAGAATGAGTTACAACTTTCGAGACCGAAAGCAAAATTGAAAGACAATGAGTTACAACTATCGATTTTTCGGCTTCTGCTAAGTCTATCTCATTCTCATTCGGTCGATTCACTAATTAAACACAGGAAGAAAAATTGAATGAGAATGAGTTACAATGTAGATTGAAGTTGTTTTTGTCGATATCAATCGTGTTTTCGAAGCGAAATTTTAAGTCGTTGCCGTCGTTGCCGTCGTTGCTTCGATGCTTGTTAAGAAGAACGAGGTGCGGATCTGGACGGGGTGCGGATCTGGACGGGGCGCGGATCCGGACGGGGCACGGATCCGAAAGGTCGGCGGTTCCCGAAACGATATTTGACGAGAACTGACCCCCGTCCAGATCCGCGCGCCGTCCAGATCCGCGCCCATTCCCCGTCTCCACTCGTTCCCCGTCTCCACCAGTTCCCCGTCTCCACGAATCATCGTTACTATTATTATCATTCGGTCGAATATTTGGAAAAAGAAAAAAGAAACGATCGAACCTGGCGGTAAAAACCGAGTTTTAACGAGAACTGACCCCCGTCCAGATCCGCGCGCCGTCCAGATCCACAGGCCGTCCAGATCCGCAGGCCGTCCAGATCCGCAGGCCGTCCAGATCCGCGCCGTCCAGATCCGCAGGCCGTCCAGATCCGCGCGCCGTCCAGATCCGCGCCCGTTCCCCGTCTCCACTCGTTCCCCGTCTCCACCCGTTCCCCGTCTCCACCCGTTCCCCGTCTCCACTATTATCCGTGTAAATGGACGTTTACATTCTATAGCATATAATGTAGATTGAAGTTGTTTTTGTCGATATCGATCGTGTTTTCGAAGCGAAATTGTAAGTCGTTGCCGTCGTTGCTTCGATGCTTGTTAAGAAGAACGAGGCGCGGATCTGGACGGGGTGCGGATCTGGACGGGGCGCGGATCCGGACGGGGCACGGATCCGAAAGGTCGGCGGTTCCCGAAACGATATTTGACGAGAACTGACCCCCGTCCAGATCCGCGCGCCGTCCAGATCCGCGCCCATTCCCCGTCTCCACTCGTTCCCCGTCTCCACCAGTTCCCCGTCTCCACGAATCATCGTTACTATTATTATCATTCGGTCGAATATTTGGAAAAAGAAAAAAGAAACGATCGAACCTGGCGGAAAAAAACGAGTTTTAACGAGAACTGACCCCCGTCCAGATCCGCGCGCCGTCCAGATCCGCAGGCCGTCCAGATCCGCAGGCCGTCCAGATCCGCAGGCCGTCCAGATCCGCGCGCCGTCCAGATCCGCAGGCCGTCCAGATCCGCGCGACGTCCAGATCCGCGCCCGTTCCCCGTCTCCACTCGTTCCCCGTCTCCACCCGTTCCCCGTCTCCACCCGTTCCCCGTCTCCACTATTATCCGTGTAAATGGACGTTTACATTCTATAGCATATAATGTAGATTGAAGTTGTTTTTGTCGATATCGATCGTGTTTTCGAAGCGAAATTGTAAGTCGTTGCCGTCGTTGCTTCGATGCTTGTTAAGAAGAACGAGGCGCGGATCTGGACGGGGTGCGGATCTGGACGGGGTGCGGATCTGGACGGGGCGCGGATCCGGACGGGGCACGGATCCGAAAGGTCGGCGGTTCCCGAAACGATATTTGACGAGAACTGACCCCCGTCCAGATCCGCGCGCCGTCCAGATCCGCGCCCATTCCCCGTCTCCACTCGTTCCCCGTCTCCACCAGTTCCCCGTCTCCACGAATCATCGTTACTATTATTATCATTCGGTCGAATATTTGGAAAAAGAAAAAAGAAACGATCGAACCTGGCGGAAAAAAACGAGTTTTAACGAGAACTGACCCCCGTCCAGATCCGCGCGCCGTCCAGATCCGCAGGCCGTCCAGATCCGCAGGCCGTCCAGATCCGCAGGCCGTCCAGATCCGCGCGCCGTCCAGATCCGCAGGCCGTCCAGATCCGCGCGCCGTCCAGATCCGCAGGCCGTCCAGATCCGCGCCCGTTCCCCGTCTGCGCCCGTTCCGTCTCCACTCGTTCCCCGTCTCCACCCGTTCCCCGTCTCCACCCGTTCCCCGTCTCCACTATTATCCGTGTAAATGGACGTTTACATTCTATAGCATATAATGTAGATTGAAGTTGTTTTTGTCGATATCGATCGTGTTTTCGAAGCGAAATTGTAAGTCGTTGCCGTCGTTGCTTCGATGCTTGTTAAGAAGAACGAGGCGCGGATCTGGACGGGGTGCGGATCGGGACAGGGAGCCGATCTGGACGAACGAATCGAAAGGTGGCGGTTCCCGAAACTGATATTTGACGAGGGCGGCCACCGTCAGATCACGCGCAGTCCAGATCCGCGCCCATTCCCCGTCTCCACTCGTTCCCAGTCACCACTCGTTCCCTCACTCGAATGGTTTTTACTATTATTATCATTCGATCGAATATTTGGAAAAGAAAAAAAAACGAATCAGACCTGGCGGAAAACGAGTTTTAACGAGAGACTGACCCCGTCCAAGTCCGCGCGCCGTCGAATCACGGGCCGTCCAGATCCTGGCCGTCCAGATCCGCGCCGTTCCCCGTCTCCACTCGTTCCCCGTCTCCACCCTTCCCCGTCTCCACCCGTTCCCCGTCTCCACCCGATCCCCGTCTCCCCGTTCCCCGTCTTCACCCGTTCCCCGTCTCCACTCGTTCCCCGTCTCCGCTCGTTCCCCGTCTCCACTCGTTCCCCGTCTCCACCCGTTCCCCGTCTCCACTCGTTCCCCGTCTCCACCCTTTCCCCGTCTCCACCCGTTCCCCGTCTCCACTCGTTCCCCGTCTCCAAACGTTCCCCGTCATTCGAATGGTTCTTACTATTATTATCATTCGATCGGGTATTTCGGAAAAAGACGAAAGAATCGATCGAAATCAGATAAAAAAAACAAAGTTTTTTCCCCGTCTTTGCTCTTTCCCCGTCTTTCTCCACAGACCGAAAGCAAAATTGAATGAGAATGAGTTACAACTATCGATTTTTTTTGGCTTCTGCTAAGTCTATCTCATTCTCATTCGGTCAATTCACTAATTAAACACAGGAAGCAAAATTGAATGAGAATGAGTTACAACTATCGACTTCTCGCCTTCGGCTAAGTCTAACTCATTCTCATTCGGTCGATTCACTAATTAGGCTGAGAAGCAAAATTGAATGAGAATGAGATACAACTATCGATTTTTTCGGCTTCGGCTACGTCTAACTCATTCTCATTCGGTCGATTCGATTCACTAATTAAACCCAGGAAGCAAAATTGAATGAGAATGAGATACAACTATCGATTTTTCGGCTTCGGCTACGTCTAACTCATTCTCATTCGGTCGATTCACTAATTAAACCCAGGAAGCAAAATGGAATGAGAACTATCGACTTCTCGGCTTCGGCTAAGTCTAACTCATTCTCATTCGGTCGATTTCTCTCTCTTTAATGAAGATGCCATGTTGCCATGTTTATATATTCAAAACTGTATGACCTGCAGCCCCTTACTTCACGTACCTGGAAAGATATTTTCCTTTAAAAATGGTAATTTGTAACTTTTTTTGAAAAATAAAATAAAAATATCGGAAATGGCCAATTTGGTGCTAAAGAAATCAAAATCTATCGTACTTGGAATAACCGAAGAGATAGAAATAGTGCGACGTAGTCAGCACCACAGTAATTTATAATTTTAACCTGCTAGGTCTTACAGTTTTGAATATATAAAGAAACCGAAAACATCAATAACTCAGGAATAATTTGAGAAATAGTAAAATAAAATCAGTCGTAGGGTCCTTAGGTACTCCTCATTAGTTTGCGGGGGTACAGGGGGTTCCTGGGACAAGTTTCAAAATTTCCGGAAAAAAACCCTTAGTGTTCCCTTCCCCCTTTGCGTGAGGTGATGGAACAAAAAACCGTTCCCTTTATTATGGGTTTTTGCCAAAATTTTAAATTAATTGTTCCCTTTTGAAATTTTTTTCCAACAAAAATACAAAAAAAATACGGAATTTAGGCCATAAACTAGCATGCCTCCCTACAGTAGGTCATAACTAATTGATAGATTGAAATTGCATTAACGTATGACCATTATTTTTTTTTCTACGAATTTTTAAAATTCACGAGGTAACGTTCCAATTAGTGCGATTTTATTGTGGAGTTTTGGCACAAATTTGATCTTCTTGTTCCTTTTACTTACAAAGAATTTAGATCGGAAATTTCCGGAAATGAAAGATGCCATAATATTGACAGGCTTATATTTTCAAACAAGTTGAAATTAAAGTATGTTGTAGAACTTACTACGTTGTACGTACTATTTGTAACCTTTTGATTATTCTAAGTATGAAAGATTTTGATTTCTTACAACTATCGATTTTTTCGGCTTCGGCTTCGGCTAAGTCTAACTCATTCTCATTCGGTTGATTCACTATTTAAGCCGAGGAAGCAAAATTGAATGAGAATGAGCTACAATTTTCGAAACCGAAAGCAAAATTGAATGGGAATGAGTTACAACTTTCGAGACCGAAAGCAAAATTGAAAGACAATGAGTTACAACTATCGATTTTTCGGCTTCTGCTAAGTCTATCTCATTCTCATTTGGTCGATTCACTAATTAAACCCAGGAAGCAAAATTGAAAGAGAATGAGTTACAACTATCGACTTCTCGGCTTCGGCTAAGTCTAACTCATTCTCATTCGGTCGATTCACTAATTAGGCTGAGAAGCAAAATTGAATGAGAATGAGATACAACTATCGATTTTTTTTTGGCTTCTGCTAAGTCTATCTCATTCTCATTCGGTCGATTCACTAATTAAACCCAGGAAGCAAAATTGAATGAGAATGAGATACAACTATCGATTTTTCGGCTTCGGCTACGTCTAACTCATTCTCATTCGGTCGATTCACTAATTAAACCCAGGAAGCAAAATGGAATGAGAACTATCGACTTCTCGGCTTCGGCTAAGTCTAACTCATTCTCATTCGGTCGATTTCTCTCTCTTTAATGAAGATGCCATGTTGCCATGTTTATATATTCAAAACTGTATGACCTGCAGCCCCTTACTTCACGTACCTGGAAAGATATTTTCCTTTAAAAATGGTAATTTGTAACTTTTTTTGAAAAATAAAATAAAAATATCGGAAATGGCCAATTTGGTGCTAAAGAAATCAAAATCTAACGTACTTGGAATAACCGAAGAGATAGAAATAGTGCAACGTAGTCAGCACCACAGTAATTTATAATTTTAACCTGCTAGGTCTTACAGTTTTGAATATATAAACATGGCGGCAACACATGGCAATAACCCAGGAATAATTTGAGATATCGTAAAACTAAAATCAGTCATAGGGTCCTTAGGTACCTCATTGGTTGCGGGAGTACTGGGGATCCTGGGACAAGTTCAAAATTTCGGAAAAAAACCTAAGATGTTCCCCCTTTTGCGTAGGTGACGGAACAAAAACCGTTCCCTTTATTATGGGTTTTTGCCAAAAGTTAAATTGATTGTTCCCTTTTGAAATTTTCCACCAAAAAAAAAAAAAATACGGAATTTAGGCCGTAAACTAGCATTCCTCTCCTTACAGTGGTCATAACTAATAGATTGAAATTGCATTAACGTATGACCATTATTTTTTTCTACGAATTTTAAAAATTCACAAGGTAACGTTCCCTTTTGGTGCGATTTTATTATGCGTTTTGGCACAAATTTGATCTTCTTGTTCCCTTTATTACAAAGAATTTAGATCGGAAATTTTCAGAAGTGTAAGATGACATATTATTGACAGGCTTATATTTTCAAACTCGTGTGACTTAACAAGTTGAAATTAAAGTATGTTGTAGAACTTACCACGTCGGACGTACTATTTGTAACCTTTTGATTATTCTAGGTATGATAGATTTTGATTTCTTACAACTATCCATTTTTCGGCTTCGGCTAAGTCTAACTCATTCTCATTAGGTTGATTCACTATTTAAGCCGAGGAAGCAAAATTGAATGAGAATGAGTTACAACTTTCGAGACCGAAAGCAAAATTGAATGAGAATGAGTTACAACTTTCGAGACCGAAAGCAAAATTGAATGAGAATGAGTTACAACTTTCGAGACCTATGTTGTAGAACTTACTACGTTGTACGTACTATTTGTAACCTTTTAATTATTCTAAGTATGATAGATTTTGATTTCTTACAAGTATCGATTTTTCGGCTTCGGCTAAGTCTAACTCATTCTCATTCGGTTAATTCACTATTTAAGCCGGGGAAGCAAAATTGAATGAGAATGAGTTACAACTTTCGAGACCGAAAGCAAATTTCAATGAGAATGAGTTACAACTTTCGAGACTGAAAACGAAAATTAAAAGAGAATGAGTTATAACTATAGATTTTTCGGCTTCTGCTAAGTCTATCTCATTCTCATTCGGTCGATTCACTAATTAAACACAGGAAGAAAAATTGAATGAGAATGAGTTACAATGTAGATTGAAGTTGTTTTTGTCGATATCGATCGTGTTTTCGAAGCGAAATTTTAAGTCGTTGCCGTCGTTGCCGTCGTTGCTTCGATGCTTGTTAAGAAGAACGAGGTGCGGATCCGGACGGGGTGCGGATCCGGACGGAGCACGGATCCGAAAGGTCGGCGGTTCCCGAAATGATATTTGACGAGAACTGACCACCGTCCAGATCCGCGCGCAGTCCAGATCCGCGCCCATTCCCCGTCTCCACTCGTTCCCCGTCTCCACCAGTTCCCCGTCTCCACGAATCATCGTTACTATTATTATCATTCGGTCGAATATTTGGAAAAAAAAAAGAAACGATCGAACCTGGCGGAAAAAAACGAGTTTTAACGAGAACTGACCCCGTCCAGATCCGCAGGCCGTCCAGATCCGCAGGCCGTCCAGATCCGCAGGCCGTCCAGATCCGCAGGCCGTCCAGATCCGCAGGCCGTCCAGATCCGCGCGCCGTCCAGATCCGCAGGCCGTGCAGATCCGCGCGACGTCCAGATCCGCGCCCGTTCCCCGTCTCCACGAATCATCGTTACTATTATTATCATTCGGTCGAATATTTGGAAAAAGAAAAAAGAAACGATCGAACCTGGCGGAAAAAAACGAGTTTTAACGAGAACTGACCCCCGTCCAGATCCGCGCGCCGTCCAGATCCGCGCGCCGTCCAGATCCGCAGGCCGTCCAGATCCGCGCGCCGTCCAGATCCGCGCCCGTTCCCCGTCTCCACTCGTTTCCCGTCTCCACCAGTTCCCCGTCTCCACGAATCATCGTTACTATTATTATCATTCGGTCGAATATTTGGAAAAAGAAAAAAGAAACGATCGATCCTGGCGGAAAAAAACGAGTTTTAACGAGAACTGACCCCCGTCCAGATCCGCGCGCCGTCCAGATCCGCGCGCCGTCCAGATCCGCACCGTCCAGATCCGCGCGCCGTCCAGATCCGCAGGCCGTCCAGATCCGCGCGCCGTCCAGATCCGCAGGCCGTCCAGATCCGCGCGCCGTCCAGATCCGCGCCCGTTCCCCGTCTCCACTCGTTCCCCGTCTCCACCAGTTCCCCGTCTCCACGAATCATCGTTACTATTATTATCATTCGGTCGAATATTTGGAAAAAGAAAAAAGAAACGATCGAACCTGGCGGAAAAAAACGAGTTTTAACGAGAACTGACCCCCGTCCAGATCCGCGCGCCGTCCAGATCCGCAGGCCGTCCAGATCCGCAGGCCGTCCAGATCCGCAGGCCGTCCAGATCCGCGCCCCGTCCCACTCGTTCCCCGTCTCCACCCCATTCGGTTGATTCACTATTTAAGCCGAGGAAGCAAAATTGAATGAGAATGAGCTACAATTTTCGAGACCGAAAGCAAAATTGAATGGGAATGAGTTACAACTTTCGAGACCGAAAGCAAAATTGAAAGACAATGAGTTACAACTATCGATTTTTCGGCTTCTGCTAAGTCTATTCTCATTCGGTCGATTCACTAATTAAACCCAGGAAGTAAAATTGAAAGAGAATGAGTTACAACTATCGACGTCTCGGCTTCGGCTAAGTCTAACTCATTCTCATTCGGTCGATTCACTAATTAGGATGAGAAGCAAAATTGAATGAGAATGAGATACAACTATCGATTTTCGGGCTTCGGCTACGTCTAACTCATTCTCATTCGGTCGATTCACTAATTAAACCCAGGAAGCAAAATTGAATGAGAATGAGATACAACTATCGATTTTTCGGCTTCGGCTACGTCTAACTCATTCTCATTCGGTCGATTCACTAATTAAACCCAGGAAGCAAAATTGAATGAGAACTATCGACTTCTCGGCTTCGGCTAAGTCTAACTCATTCTCATTCGGTCGATTTCTCTCTCTTTAATGAAGATGTCATGTTGCCATGTTTATATATTCAAAACTGTATGACCGGCAGCCCCTTACTTCACGTACCTGGAAAGATATTTTCCTTTAAAAAATGGTAATTTGTAACTTTTTTTAAAAAATAAAATAAAAATATCGGAAATGGCCAATTTGGTGCTAAAGAAATCAAAATCTAACGTACTTGGAATAACCGAAGAGATAGAAATAGTGCAACGTAGTCAGCACCACAGTAATTTATAATTTTAACCTGCTAGGTCTTACAGTTTTGAATATATAAACATGGCGGCAACACATGGCAATAACCCAGGAATAATTTGAGATATCGTAAAACTAAAATCAGTCGTAGGGTCCTTAGGTACCCCTCATTAGTTTGCGGGGGTACTGGGGGATCCTGGGACAAGTTTCAAAATTTCCGGAAAAAAACCCTAAGTGTTCCCCCTTTGCGTAAGGTGATGGAATAGTAATGGTCGTTTAACATTTATTTTTTCAAAAAATTTAAAATTAATTGTTCCCTTTGAAATTTTTTCCAGCACAAAAAAAAAAAAAAAAATACGAATTTAGGCCGTAAAACTAGCATGTCTCCTTACAGTAGGTCATAACTAATCGATATATTGAAATTGCATTAACGTATGGCCATTATTTTTTTTTTTACGAATTTTTAAAATTCACGAGGTAACGTTCCCTTTAGTGCGATTTTATTGTGCGTTTTGGCACAAATTTGATCTTCTTGTTCCCTTTACTTACAAAGAATTTAGATCGGAAATTTCCGGAAGTGAAAGATGCCATATTATTGACAGGCTTATATTTTCAAACTCGTGTGACTTAACAAGTTGAAATTAAAGTATGTTGT
>JABUQX010072599.1:0-2500 GCA_015478945.1 Trachelipus rathkii
CCTCTTCTTTTGAAGACTGTATTTTACCGCCAGGAACATCGAGTGGTATCTCGTTTTCTTCTTCTTCCTCGAGAATAGCGAGGGCTGTTGTGGCGTTGTCTTCTAGATTTCCCTCGGTCTCCACGTCCCGTCTATGATAACGTTTAAGCAAGTTGACATGATAAATTTTAACTTTGTCCCCATACTTGATCTTATAACAACAACCGCCCAGAGCCTCGATGATCTTATAAGGTCCTTTCCACGTCATCAATAATTTATTATGATTCGTAGGAAGGAGGATCAACACTTCGTCATTAGTCTCGAAACTTCTTGGACGAACCTTTTTGTCATAAAAATGCTTATACTTTGTCTGGGCCTTTTCTAAGTTGTTTTTGGCCATCCTAAGGGTTTCCTCTAGCTTCTCGCGAAGTCTGAATATGTAGTGGTAGGTGTTCTCTACCTCATTGGTCTCACCCTTGGTCCAAAGATCTCTTAAAATCTGCATTGGTCCACGCACGGTTCGACCGTATAACAACTCGAATGGCGCAAAACCGGTACTAGCCTGGGGAACTTCCCTGTAAGCAAAAAGTAAGGGATTAATAAAGCTTGCCCATTTTTTTGGTTGCTCTTGACACAGTTTCCTAAGCATGGATTTTAATGCGCCGTTGAATTTTTCCACAAGGCCGTTTGCCATAGGGTGGTAGGGCGACGTGAAAATTTGTCTGATCTTAAGTAATTTCGATACCTCGTTCATCAGTTGGGACACGAACTGAGTTCCAAGATCCGACAACATCTCTTGTGGTATACCTAGACGACTATAAATGTCAACCAGAGCACTCGCCACCGTTTGAGTTGTAATATTCTTCATAGGTACAGCTTCGGGGTAGCGTGTGCTATAATCTACCAATGTCAGAATATATTTAAATCCTTCCTGCGATGGTGGATTAATGGGACCTACAATATCCACCGCGACTCTTTTGAAAGGCTCGTCGATGATGGGTACCTGTGTGAGAGGAGCCCCAGCCTTCCGACATCTCGGGGAAGTCTTCTGACACGGATCACATGACCTACACAGACGACATACGTCATCATGTAACCTCGGCCAGTAAAAGCACATTTGAAGCCTGTCGGATGTTTTCTTTATGCCTAAGTGTCCCGCTAACGGAGATTCGTGGGCCAGTTCTAAAAGAGTTGCCCTTAGTCCGTGTGGTACTATCAACTTTTTGTCAACCACACCATTCCTTTTTACTACCTTGTATAGTATCCCATTTTTCTTTTCGAATCTCTCGTCGCCTGATCCGAACATACCACGGATTTTTCCCAAAGTGGGATCAGCCTCTTGAAGTTCGATCAACTTATCCTTCCTGACATCTAAACTCTGGTCTTTGTCTAACCTTATTCTAAATGGATGATATGCCGCATCAACTCTTCTATTGACGCTTTCAGGCGCCTCTGCCGCCACCTCAGGCTGTATAGCTTCTCCGACACTCGCTTCAAGACTATCTGAGTTTGAGAAATTCTCTTGATTGTTGAATGGGAGACTTTCATTCAAATTTTCTACTGCCTTACTGTCTTTGTAGCAGTTTCAGTTTCATAAACAACTTCGACAATGGTTGTGTCCACGTCGGTATCAATTTTATCATTTTTATTCTCAGTAGCATTTTCTGCTTCACAAGTAACTTCGACAATGGATGTTTCCTTGTCGGTATTAATTTTATCATCATTTCCGAACCCTATTGTCTCCGGACCTAGCGCGCCTGGGATATTTCCCAATGTCAAATCATACAACGCGTCGTTCAGACATAAAGCTGACGTACCACGTATAGAACAGAGTGCGAATCCAAATTTTTGCTTCAGGGGCTGTCCATGGCATTATCAATTGTGAAGCATTTTCCTTAATCTTGCTTGTGAATTGATGGTTTTCAAACTTCTTTTTTGCAATCACGCCACTACACCCTGTATCACGAAGTACTGATACGTCAATGCCATTTATAGAACCATTCGTCACGGGCATGAGGGGATGTCTGACGTTTGTATTATCCTGACATGACATGGTTATAACGGGAATAGATTTGCCATCGACATGCAACATGCCGTCCTTCAACATTTCACTCACGTTAACACACCCATCTTCATCCACAATTTGACATGCCGCCGCAAAATCTTCTTTGTTGACACCCTTTTCGATTGTAACAGCGGCGTTGTGTATTTCTTTCCTAGGTGCGTGCCATCTTTTCTCCGACGTCTTGTTATCACGACTATATTTATTCTCAAAATGGTGCCGACTACGCGGGAATCTGTTGTTTCCATTTTGAGTTGAATAACATGCATTAGAATCGTGACCGACTTTGTGGCATATTTCGCAAACTTTGGTGTGATGGCGTTGAGTATTATGGCTTATTTTATCCTCGTTACTACCAGATGCCATAGAGAGGTTAAAGTCTTGCCTTTTAGAACACAGGTTCTTACCCCTTGCTTGAAGAAATCTATCAGCGCGAGAAGCGATGTCGTTTAAACTAGA
>JABUQX010072599.1:10000-17500 GCA_015478945.1 Trachelipus rathkii
TTCATAACATATATTGACTAGGTTATAATATATATATTATATAATATATATATAATATTATATTATATATTAAGATATAATATATATATATATTATATAAATATATTAATTTATACTATAGCCAAAATCTAAAAGATGTTACCTATATCACGCAATGATATCATATCGAAAACTAAGAATAGGTACAAGGATAATAAACTTGAGATATAAACATATATAATATAATAAATAATAAGCGTATGAAATTTGTATGCCCAACTTATAAAAAAAATTTGACTTTTTTATTTACTACTCTTGCAGTATCTCATGAACCAATGAATTAAATGTACAATGAAAGAAGCTAATTAACTTATACTATCTGCTTGAGGAGAATCAGCGGTTAATATTTATTTATAGGGCTCGAGCGACGGTTAGGAACAGAGGGGGGGACGAGTTATTTTCCACACCATACTACGCGTATGAGGAGAGGGGCGGAGGAACTCCCCGTGACACCCCAATACCAAATAAAGAGGGGGGTATCCGAGAAGACCCTCACACCGAAGGAGGGGAGGAAATAGGACCCTACCTTCTCATTAGTCCTCACAGGAGCCGAGAGACCTCACGTAGCTCTTTACATTTTTGCGGTTTAAGCCTCTGGGGTAAAGGTTCTTTTAGGTTTAAAAAAATCTTTTTTTCAGTAAGCCAGTAGGTTGTTGATCCATGACACGCGTGATGCGTCGGTAGAAATGTAAAGTGTTGATTGTAGTTTTTTGATCTGTATAGCGCTATCGGTGTTCATGTAGGCGGAGAAGTATCAGAGGACACAAATAAATACGCCCACAGAAAAAAGTAGGAGAGTGAGCTGGTATTATCAGTGTGCATGTTTGTATCACCAATTCAATAATATTCTAGATACGCATGATATCCATTATATATGTATATACAGTTATTCTTGTACCTATTAAGATTTTCGGTAGATATCATGATGCACGTGGAGTAAGTACTTATCTTTTAAAGTTCACACTAATTTATGATTATATATGTGTCAAGGTATAATGTATCGGTCATGTATTTTGGTTAATGTAATAGAAAGTTATATCTGATACGTTATTGTTGACGATGTAGTGTCAGTGAGTGGGTTGAGTTGTGCAGTTATATATAGATATTGAGGTTATATATATATATACTATATATAAAGTTAATATATAATATATATATATATAGAGAGTATATAATATTGATGACCTATATATTATATATAATAGCGGCATTTAAATAGGTATATGCTATAATAATAATTATAAGTAATGAGGGCGTACGGTGAAAAAAATTTTAGGGAATGCTTTTTTATAAATTAATTAATATTATAAATAATATTTATATGTATTAATAAATATATATATATTATAATACTAAATATATATATTATATATATTAATATATGATATAGTATTTATATTTTAATATGTTTAATAATTATTATAATAAATATAGCTCATATTATATTATGAAACGTGATACCTAATTATTATGTAAGTAACTATTTGAATATATGATTGATATATGATAATATATATATATATTTATATATTAATAATACTGAGTGAGATAAGACTGATTATACTATATACTGATAGAAGTAACTATACATATATATAGAATATCTATAATATATATATATTAAGGTTATATTGTAAATAGTACATCTATATAGTATTAATGAGTAATATACACGATCCGTATATATAAGTATGAGTTAATTGAGTTATAAGTGTCGAATGAGTATATATAGTAAGCGCTTAATTAATAGATTATAGAATAATATAAATCAATTGTAAACTGACGTAAGTATTTTAGACCACATAACTATTATAATATAATTTAGTATTACTACATAAAGTATAGAGTGACGGGATATGTAAATGAACACAAATATATACAGGTATAAATTAAAAATATAATTGAAAATAATTACTTTTCACACTTCCACCACCTACTTATACAATTGAAAGGTCGTTTAGTATATATAAATAATACCTCCTAATAGCCTCTATTATATTATTAAATATGAATATATATATATAAGAGATTAACAATGTGAGATTAATATATAATGGGACATTTTAGGAGTATTTTGTATATATTATTATATAGCATATAAACTAGTTATTTTTATATATAATATAGATATAATAATTTATACTAAAATTATATATATATATAGTAGAAGGTTTGTGCTTATAGAGAAATATAAATACTATATCTAAATATTTTTTCTATATATGAGCCTTTTATATCTTGATTTATACTATTATACTATCTTGATAAGAATCTATGTTGTTTTTTCTCTGACGTTTTATTGTAAGGACATCATATAACTTACCAGACGGCCTCCCACAAATGACATGCTGTGCTCTAACAAAATGCTTTCTCACCCCTTGGCGAACACTAAAGAGAGTATCAGGCAACGCGATGGAGGGACCCTAGGTCGATAATCACAATGTATTCCTTTTATAGAGTCGAAGTTCTAATAAGCATACACAAGGCGATTTGATTGGTGGTAAAATGATATTCAGATCAGATTTAATTAGTATATATAATATTTTTCAAAACTAAATAAAATTTTATCTTGTATTTGTTAATTAGTCCTTAAGATACAATAACGAGAGTATATATATATTATAATGAATATTCATTTCTGAAGATACAAGAAAATAGAGTGCTACTGCTAAAGTGGGAAGATTCCAAGATAAGATTATGGATAATCTTTAGAGAGGTGTAATGGACGTTAAAGAGAGAGAGAGAACGACAGCGAATAGGGTCCAGAAGGGAACAATCAAGAAAGATATGATGAACAGATTGCGGTGTGGCGACGGCAAAATTTCCAAATGGGAGGAGGGTCTTCGTGGACATAATACGTGACTGTGTGATATTAGTGTGGCCAAAATACGGAGGCGTGCAATATCACCTCATGTAAGCGCTTTCCGTCTGTGGGAGGAAGACCACTCACGAAGTTCCGCTTTATGTTTCTGAGTTTCCTTCCCGCCCGATCACTCGTCCAGCACTCCGCACTTCTGCCAACAAGATCGAAAGCCCGTCGAGAGCAGGATAGTAATCAGTTGAAATGGGTAGCGGCCTTGTCGAATGGCAATCCGGAAGGTACCAAGAACAGCTCCCGGAAAGAGGAGGCGACAATTCTGGCCTCTCTGTCCAGCGATTTCGTTGCCAGTTAACCCCTACGTGAGAGGGAGTCCAACATAAAATAATTTGTTTCTTACGGAGTGAAGAAGTCCGAAGATGTTCGTACAGCTGATACCATTGAGCGTTTTTAGAAAATAAGGGTTTTAAGCGCTGAAGTAGCGCGCCTAAGCGAATCTTGAATAAAACGACATATGAGTTGATCTTGGTTAAGGATTAGCATTCGAGACGAAAAAGGGCAATCATTATATGCCGTTAACTCTGCTGTAAAAATGAAGCATAGGGGGAGGGAATGGAAGAGGTGCGGTCAGGAAAGACAGCAGAACGCCCACACTGTCCCCTGTTTAGAGCCGTCAGTAAAATGGAGTAAATTCATCGTGAACTGCGGCATGAGAAATTCATCATGCTTTTAACAGGGCAGCAGGATGGCTAGATTGGAGAGAGTGGTCAGAGCCAAGCAAAATGGTAGGAGAGGGGAATAGTCCAAGGTGTGTACCCTTCGTCCAAAGAGAAAGGCAGGGCAGCACCTTTTGAAAGGGATGTTGAGGAAATTAAAGATGTTGTATGAACCGTCTTTGCAAATGGCCAGTAAATTGGATTCTGAGGTATCTCCCCCAGAATCGGTGTCAGAGCAGACGGTATTGGGGTTTGAAAACGAAAGTATAACTTGTACACATGTGTATTCTCTTCCGAAGAGAGAGTGGCATCCACATTGGAATATCAACTTCAAGGCTCACCTTGGGGGACGATCGAAAAGCTCCAGTGGAGATACGAATCGCTTCGTTTTGGAGTATGGGAATCTAGTAGGTGTATAGTAGTGTTTATGGAGGCCCTGACCAGATAATACTGCAACAGATAACCAGTTTTCGATCGGATTAGGGCTTCGTAAAGACTTAAAAGGGATTTGCGATTAGCACCCCAAGATTTTGAGGTGCGAGATGAGTAACAGGTCAAGGGTGCGAATTACAAGTTGTTTTTAGGTGTTTTGAAAGGGGTTAAATTTGTTAAGTGGTCATCTAAGATGAGCCCTAGAAATTTGACCTGTTGAAGTTACAGGACATGGGGCGAAACCATATAAGGAGTTAGGTTTCGCGTGGAAGAAGGTGGCAAGTTCGATTTCGATTCCCTTTTTCTTAAAAAGCACTGCCTGAGGTTTTTGGTGGGAGAAAAATGGAACAGCCATGGGAGCTGAGCCCCCACATGTGAAATAATTATTCAAATAGCTAGTATGAAAAGTTGCCGTTCGAGAAAGGCAGCCTGGCACCGGCTATGTATAATGCTAAGTCATCGACATTTAGAGAAAAATTTGACAGTCGCTGGAATTAGAGTAACAATATCATTAAATCCGCGAAGAGCAAATTAATAGTAACACTTAAAAACACTAGGTGGGAGAGAAATGTAAGATATGGAGTGACAGAATAGAAAGAGCACCGAACCTGCATGGATCTTTTTGACAAAAGACATTTAATGAAAAGAGGGAGTTGTCCGCGAAAACCGACGAAGAGAATAAGGAGGATCCCAGTTTCTCCCACGGTGTAATCGTAAAGCTTTTTCGAGGTCAAAAGAACGCCGAACCATCCCACCCGTTGAAGAAGGCTTCCCGGATGTCATGTCTAGTTTTAACAAGGGGTCCGCGTCGAACGATTTTTCCGAAAAGCCAAACTGGAAAGTATTGGAAAAAAGCTTTGCGAACTCTCCAGAACCAGGGGAGAAAGCGGCCCTGAAAACCATTTTCTCCATTAAGTTTACAGGTATGGCAGGTCAATGAAATTGGTCTTTTTGGTTATCCGCCACCTTCGGATCTTTCCCAGGTTTGGGGATAGGAATTTAAATAGCTGATAATACAATAATATATTATATATATATATATAATAAGAATATATATAGTATATATATATAACTATATGTAATAGATTGTTTTGTATATATATACCTATAAAATATATAATAGTAATCATATATATATAATAATATATACTAATAATAACTGTCTAAAATATATTGAGAAAGATGTACGTCTTTAAAAGAACAAAAACATACCTAGAAAACAGTAGAGCAACGCTCATATATATATAATATAATATATACTATCAGTATAATATAAATCATAAGTAGATATAATTATAAATATTATATATATATATATATAATATATAATAATATATATATATATATATATATATAATATAATAATAGTTATATACTTATTTATATATAATATATATATATATACTAAAATATATAAATTTAATATATAGTATATATATATATATAATATTATAATATATACTATATATATATAGTATATATATACATTTATATATATAGTATTATATATATATTATATATATATATATATATATATATATATAATATATATATATATTATATATATATATATATATATAATATTACTATTATAATATATATATATATACATTATATATATATACTTATTATATTAATATATATATAACTATATTATATATATATTTATTATATATATATATATAGGTATAATAATAATATTATATATATATAATACATCCAACATAATATATATAATATATATACTATTATATATAGATAATATAATATATATAAAATAATATAATTATATATAATACTTATACATACCCATAATAAATATATATATATATTTTATATATATTATATATAATATAATATATATATATATCATAGTATATATATAGTAATAATATATAATATATAGTATATGCTTAAATACATTTAGAAAAGATGTCGTCTAATAAAGGAACAAAAACTAGAAAAGGTACGAGCAGTTCATATATAGTATATATATGATATATATAGTATATATATATATATATATATTATATATATATAATATATATAATATATAGAGTAGTATATTATATATATATATATATATATATATATATATATACTATTATATATTATATATATATATATATACTATATATATATTTATATAGTAAATATATATTATATGTATATAATATAATATATAATATATATAGGTATATTATATAATATATAAGAGTTATATATATAATATATATATGTATAGTATGATAATAATATATATAATATATAGTATATAATGCCAAATTAAAGTCCGAACCGTTTTAATAATATCTTTGTTCTTATTTGACAAATGCGCAAGCGCACATCATTCTATGTTTTAAAAAAATAATAGCTGCGTTTCCCAGAAGCCCGACTGCACCCCGTGTGCAAAATCGACTCGGAAACCCTAGAATGAAAAAAATTACATTACCAATCAAAGAACAAGGAAATTTGAAGTACCTGGAACGGCCGGGTGCGCCCGTCGGAGAGAGCTGACAATTGTAAACAATACTTTTATACTTATATGTATCTATTTATGAAATGATACGATATATTAGTATCCTAATATAAAAGTTAACTAAAATAATTAAAAACTTTTGGTAAAATTTTTCACACACAACTGTTTTGTAAAATATTCGAAAGGATATACTGTTATTAACTAAAGAGTATTCTCTTCGGCAGAGCGAGCAGCCCAACTGTTTAAAGGGAGGCGCGGAGAGAGTATCGGAGAGACACAACAAGAGCGGACACGTCGAGCGTAAACGCCGCGAGTCGGATTGCAGTGCGCAACGGGCTCGGGATACGATGCATATGCGCCTTGGTGCCCGCCGGGCTGCAGCGGGCTTCGGAAACGCAAGCTTTTAAAAAAAGCCGCCATATTCATATTGTTGACATTTTGCTAGAGAAGTTCTAACTGATTTTTTTTTTTTTTTTTGTTAGCAAATTTAAATAAATAAATAAGAAAAAAGATTATGAGTGAAATTCTGTAAAACAAAAACTTTAAAATTTGTTACTGAAACAAAGATGAGGTGGCATTAATAATACTCGAAATATTAACTTTCCATGGTTGAAAATTAATGTAATAGATTTTCAGAAACCATTTTCGACGGATTTAGGTCTATATCCTCTAAGAGACATTTTGTCGCAAAAGCAAATTATTATGGGAAATAAAACTTTAATGTGAAAGTTAGCGCAATGGTTGTTCACGAAAAAAAATTTTGAGTTAATTAGAATGCTATCCGTCTAAATTTAAAATCTCATTTTCAAAATAACGGTGGTAGAATGCCCATTTGAAAACTGCCAAAAACCCTTCAGAAATAAAATACCTATTCAAGACATCTGACTCAGAAGCCTACATAGGAGCTTTGGAAAAGCTGTTGACCACAATAGTAATGTATCACAAGCTGTGAATGAAATTGAAATGACATGTGATGTTGTTCAGAAATATTTAGTATAGGCTACTGTGAAGATTTT
>JABUQX010072599.1:20000-21778 GCA_015478945.1 Trachelipus rathkii
TGATATAATATAATAATAAATATAGTATATATATAGTATATATATTATATATATAATATATATATATAATATATATATATATATATATATATATAATATATATATATGTATAGATTATATATTAGTATATATATATATATATATATATAATAATAATTTTTTTATTTTATTACATTGTACATAAAAAATGGTCTTTCAAAATTATATTTATCTATAAAATCAAGTTACTGATAATCTTGAAAAAAGGAAAAAAAATAGAATTTCAAAAAAATAATAATGATATCTATGTATGGATAATCTGAAATGCATTTTGACATTGATAGTAATTCTTCATCCCTCATGCACCTACACACCTTTATTTGTTTTTAGATTTTCGAATTATTTGCTGAATTTTTATTTAAAATGTAAACTTAAAATGTAACTCAAATCTATACAAAAAAAAAAAAAAAAAACTAATCAAGCATGTATAAATTATAATATTCCAAAGAGTCTGAACATCTTGCGTTACAGAAAGTTGAGGAATATTTAGTCTCATAATTCATAAATGAATACTATCCACTATCCGAAAAAAAATTCATGCGGATGCAAATGCGGATGCGGATATAGAAAAATGATGCGGATGTCCGCCACACCTCTAATAGTTAGATATATATATCTATTAATACGAAGGAACATACCTCGTTTTCCATAAATATAAATATTAAGTCCAATTATTTTAATTGAATTGACGAAATTGCCTATTTTAGTTTAATGATAAAATCTTTTTTGTATTTTTAATGGAAAGTTATTTGAAATTCCATAAATAGCTTTAAAAATATTTAAATTAAATCTTAAAATTTGTGAATGAATTTAAATAATAAAATAAAGAATTCAAATTATGGGTAACTTAAAATAGTACTTTCAATTTTATAATATAATTATTTGTTCAAGATATATTATATAAATATATATATATAATATATATATATATATATATATATATTTATATATATATATATATATAAAGTATATATCATATATATATATAATATATATTATTATATAATATATATATATACACAGAGGTACAAGCTTTAAAACGTATTTATAAACATTCAGCAACTGCATTTTAGTTGAATCATTAAATCATTTTGTTTTTATTTATCTAAAATTAAATGAAAATTCTAAAAAAATATTTTGAAAAAATTATACTTTTTGCAATTTCTTAATAATTTAAAATCTAAATAAAAACCTTAAAAGCATACAGTTTAATCTAACTTAATTTAAAAACTTTAGATTCTTGTCTATTTCTTTTATTAAAATTTCTTTATAATTTATATAAAATAATTATAAATTATATAATTAAAACTATTATATTAATTAGTTAAATTTTGAAAAATAAATCATTTAAATATTTAATATATAAATTATTTTTAAAGTTTACAAAAGTATTTCAAATGAGTAAAAACTACGAATCAATAAGTGAATATTAAACATGAACTGAGGCCGTGGACGGTTAAACATATTTTCCAGACTCCAACTCCGGCACCGACTCCATTCATTTGAAATTTTCCAGACTCCGACTCCAGCTCATCGTTTTTAAAATACCAGGATTTGACTCCGGCTAGGCAATATTGTAAAAGCCTTCACCAAAAAAGAAAATAGGAAAAAAAAAATTAGAAGAAAAAAAAAAATACAGTTAAAATTTTAGACACCAAATTATAGAAACTTTTTCTTTACGTTAACAATCCCTCATACTTCGCATATTTCAAATCCAAATGTTTCAATAATTTGGAAAA
>JABUQX010072600.1:10000-20000 GCA_015478945.1 Trachelipus rathkii
TGGGTATCATGCCATTGATGTTAATGTTGTGATTTAGTAGGGTTCTGTGAAGTGTGAGTGCCGAATTTTGTGAGTCTAGAGTAAGGTCATGTTTATGTTGGTATTGGCGTCTACTAAAGTCATTTGTCTCACCTATGTAACAGGAATTACAATTATAGCAAGGGATTTTGTATACGCATTGTGAGATGTTATTGAAGGTGTGAGTAGGGGGTTTGAAAATACGTTTTAGAGAGGTTGTGTTGGAGGAGGTTAAACGAAGTGAATTAGGTAAGGATTTAATAATTTTGATATTAGGGATGTGTGGAATGGGTAAGTAAGAAAGAGTGTTGTTAGGGGGAGTGATGAGGGGGTTGTAAAATTTCTTTTTGGCTTGTTTAAGAGAGTGAGATATTATGTGTTTGGGGTATGAGAGTTTAGTGAAAGTGTTAAAAATGTAGTTGATTTCGTTTTGTAGGAAAGGAGGAGAACAAATCCTAAGGGCTCTAAGGAAAAGGGAAGTTAAAACACCTGATTTTGTGTTGGTGGTGTGAGAAGAGAACCAGTGAATATAGGAGGGGTTAAAAGTGGGTTTTCTATAGACACTGTAGAGAAAAATGGGGCTGTTGTTCCAAGTAAGGAGGGTGTCGACGAAAGGTAAAGTTTTGTTGTTAGAGGGTTCCATGGTAAATTTTATGTTGGGGTGGATGGAGTTGATGAAATTGAGTATGAGAGTGGGGTCGTTGTTGAAGTTGTAGAAACAAAAATATCGTCAACATAGCGAAGCCAGGTTGTGCTTAGAGAGAAGAGAATGGTTTAATATGAAAAAATGTTCTATAAATGTTCTATGTTCTATAGGAAGAATTAATTGTTTGAGAAAAAGAAAAGGCTATTCCAAAGTGTAGGTGCTTTCACTAATAGTGTCTTTCTAGAAGGTTGATAGTGAAAGGGATAGTACTGAGGTGAATATAGAGGTAGCGTCGAAACTGAGGATGTGGTTATTGTTAGGTGTTATATGTTGTGTTTTTTGAATAAAATCATCAGTGGCTTATAAAACCCCTCATCACCCCCCTTAACAACACTCTCTCTTACTTACCCATTCTACACATCCCTATTATCAAAATTATTAAATTCTTACCTAATTCACTTCGTTTAACCTCCTCCAACACAACCTCCTCCAACACAAACGAATTTTCAAACCCCTTACTCACACCTTCAATAACATCTCACAATGCGTATACAAAATACCTTGCTATAATTGAAATCCCTGTTACATAGTTGAGACAAATGACTTTAGCAGACGCCAATACCAACATAAACATGACCTTACTCTAGACTCACAAAATTCGGCACCTCACTACTCACAGAACCCTACTAAATCACAACATTAACATCAATGACATGACCCCTATCATACAGGTACTTGACCCCCTCAAAATTTTCCAAACTTTAACATATTAAAAGGAGAATATGCTTTTGACCATACCTTAAACCAAATAATGAACACCACACCTTTTTTCAAAAATATAAAACTAAAGTTTCACTAAATTTGGGCTCCCATTTAATATATTTTTAACAAACCTTTTCCAAATTACATTTCTTTTATAAAATTTATTGAGTCTTCAAATCTTAGCGTCTGGGGGAGGATCTAGCAAAGATCGAAAGCTTACGCTCCTACTATTCTGAAGACTGCTTATATTATGTAATAAATCAATAATACTTTACTTGCAGTTTCTACTAATATTCTAGGCCTTTAAACATATTCCTATATATATATATATATATATTACTATATATATATATAATAATATATATATATATATATATATATATATATATATATATATATATATATAATAATATATATATTATAATATATATATAATATAATATATAATATATATATAATTATATGAAAAGAAGGGACTTTCAAAATAACAGAAACACTCCATGTGGAGATAGATAATAGAATTTCCAAACTCCCCATAAACGATGACGCGTGTTCAATAGCAACTTTTCTAGATCCTAGATACAAACCAAATTTCTTGAACCACGTGTTTTATAAGAGAGGGTTAAAATTAATTTAGGATGCCAATGTGATGAAATGCTGCTAAATGCAGAAATATCACCAGCCAATAAAAGCAAAAGATCACAGAAACAGACAAGCAATTACCATCTGTAACGATATCATTGCTGAATCCATAACGTTTTTGGCTTCGAGAAAGCGATGAACAGTATTGTTGAGAGTGTTACAAAGACACTCTAATCATTGATCGAATAATATCAAAAGCGAAAAAGACTTGGAATCAGTTAAGATCACTGGTTTGGTGGCGTGGTAATTGTAAAAGTTTTCTACATCTTGCAGAAGATTCAGCCAGGGAAAATCTTAGCATGCCCTTCAACAAGTGTAGCTAGTAAGCATCTTTCGGTTGGTGCAGATCCTCATTAACGAACGAAAGGAAAAGCGAAACGCTCAATTGAAAGGGCTCACAAGCTTATGTTTTTGAAACATAATTTGAGAATTAACTAATTTCAAGTATTAATATATATATATATATATATATATATATATATATATTATATATATATATATATATATATATATATATATTATATAATATATATTGAGTTTATATTTAAAATATATAAAGAAAAAGATGATCCAACTTCTATAATCCGGGTATCGTAATTTAAGGATGAAAAGTAGCACCAAGGCTCTAGACAACATCGGAAAATCTTTATTGAAATAGGTTAAAACAACGTTTCGGAAAGCTTATCAGTTTCCATCATCAGGCTGGGAATAACAAGAAAAAATATATATATTTTTGAACTAGTGGACTACAATATGAAAAGTTATACATAAATTAAATGTTTGGAATAAACAAAAAAAATTTTTTTTTAATGTAAAATAAAATGTCTACAGTTATTATTTATCCTATTTAAACAATCATTGATTTCTTTATTTACAAGCGGAGCCGGAAACTCAAATCTTCAGAATAAGCTTAGGCACAAAAATTCGATAACAATAATAAATAGATAATTAAATAATAAATGAAATTTACAGGAAAAGTAAACTCGATAGCAAAAAATATATATATATAATTAATAATACTTCAAATAATAATAATAAATAAAAACACATGAAAACACTTGAAAACAAAAAGAAACTTACTAGAAATATAACACTCAAGGATTAAAACAACAAAGTCATCGGCAAAAACTTCATTAATACAGACTGGTCAGAGTAGTAACAACTTAACGGGTCCGCCATCACAGTTTAAAGAGGGTTTAATTTCTGCGATGTGGAGAGATTCTAGAATGTGTAAGTTGGTTATTGAAGTCGTCGTTTGAGACAATATAGAAAAATTAGTGAAATTAAAAGGATGATCGAGTGTGTGTGCATGATCACGTATGGATGAATGAGAAGGGCTATTGAGTAATAAATTTGTACGTGTGGAAATACCTCGATGCTCATCCACTCTGACAGCGAGTTGGCGCTGAGTGCTACCAACATAGGAGGCATCGCAGCCACCACAGCTAAATTTATAAATGACAGAGGCTTGGAGAGCAGCAGGGGTCTTTTCCTTGTGGTTACAGAAAGATGCTATTTTATGTGAAGAATTGAAAATTAATTTGGTATCAAGTTGAGGGAAAGTATTAAAAAGAAAATGAGAAAGGTCTTTAGAAAGTTTAATGTGAATGTGCTCATAGAAAGGCAAAGAAAGATATAGTTTTAATTTAGGAACAGAGGCTGTAAGAGAGGGAGGGTTAAACCTAGAATCCAGAAACTTATTAATGTATTTATAAACTAGAGAATGTGGAAAAAAATTAGATTCAAAAAAGTTCAATAAAAAACGAAATTCATTGTGCATAAGTGTGTAAGTGGATGTTAAATGAAAAGCTCTGAACAGTAAAGTTTTAATACTATTGCATTTATATGATAGCGGAATGTGGCTGAAGAAGTTTAGACCCAAGCCAGTGAAAGTTTTCTTTCTAAATATGGACGTGGTAAAATCTGTGGTTGTTTTCTTAATAAGCAAGTCCAAAAAAGGGAGTGTGTTGTCAACTTCATCTTCACGGGTAAAAATGATGTTTGGTAATTGGGAATTTATATAGGTAAAAATAATAATATAATATATATATAATAATCAATAATAATATATATATATATATATTAATATTATATATATAATATATATATATATATATCTTATATATATATATATATATTAATATATATATATATCTATATATATATTATATATATATATTATGTATATATATATAATATTATACATCATATATATATATAATAATATTATAATATATATATATATTATATATATATATATATATAATATATATATATGTATATAAATATATATATATATATATATAATATATATATACTACATATATATATCTATATATATATATATATATATATAGTATATATATATAATATATTTATATATATATATATATATATATATATTATAATGTATATATCTAATATATATTATATAATTATATATATATATTAATATAAAGTAATATAATATATATATATATATATATATATATATCTATATTATATTATATATAATATATTATATATACTATATATATAATTATATAATATATATATTAATTTTAAATATATATTATATATATGTATATATATTATATATATATATATATATATATAATAATAATATATATATATATATATAATATATTATATATATAATATATATAATATATATATATAATAGTAATATATAAATAATATATATAAAATTATATATATATATATATATATATATATATATATATATTTATAATATATAATTACTATATAATATATATATTATATATATTATATATATATAATATCATATTATATATATAGTTATATATTATATATTATATATATATTTAATATATATAATATATATATAGTATATAATATATATATATATCTATATATATATATATATATATATAATGATATATATATATATATATATAATATTATATATATATTATATAAATATATTTTATATACTATATATATATTATATAATCATATCAGTGGCGATTCCTGCCTCATGTTTGGACGCATGCAATGCTGGAAACTAAAAAGCTAAAGAAAATGTTTATCCTTTAAACTATATACTAACCATTATATAAATATATAATATATATAATAATTATATTTATATTATAATATATAATATATATATATTTTATATATATATATATATATATATATATAATATAATATCTTATATATATATATATATATATATATAATTAATATTTACTTTAAATATTAACGGAAGGTTTACTTGAACATGAAATCTATTCTCCTGGTCGTTTTGCAAAATTCTTCTATTATTAAATTATAAAAATTGTCTTTATTTTCCATGTTTCTTAAGATAATTTTTTTCTATCGATATTAGGGAAAGATTGGACAATCTTACTTTCATTTGAGAGTTTCTCAAATATGTTTTAGTTCTCTTAATTGAGAGCTGAAAATGTGCGTTCAACACTCGCACTTGATATTGGTATAGTTAGAGTTAAAATTAACAGTCTATAGAGTTCCTTAAGGCATTCTGAAATCTTATTCTCTAATAAATACTTAAGGATTTCGTCAACATTATCTTTAGCAAAAATTTTGTTTCAGTATGCAATACACAATTCAGATCGCAAACGTGGAAAGTCAAAGTAAGAACGGTAGTTTATTTTTAAAGATTGAAAAGCCTTTTGAGGAAAACTAATATTGTATGGTTTAAATTTTTTGCCATTCAAAAGTTGTACAAAATCCAAATTATTAAAAGACATAAAACCCCCGCTCTTTGGTATTTGGGTGTCGCGGGGGTTCCTCCGCCCCTCCCCTACTGGGTATGGAAAACGTCCCCCCCTGTGTTCCCCGTCGGCTCGAGCCCCCCTACATTGCCGTGTAAGACCTTTACAAATAATATATATATATACTATGTCCCAGCACCCCCCCAAAAAAAAAAATAGCCAATTTTTATTTTTTTATGTTTAATTTTTTTTTTTTTTTACATTTTCCTAACCAAAATTTTACAAGGATTCCAAAAATGTATTTCATTTCCCTGTAGCTTTTGTAGTTTTCGAGATTTTTTTTTTTTTTTTTTTTTTTTTTTTTTTTTTTTTTTTTTTTTTTTTTTTTTTTTTTTATTTTTTTCGTATTTTTTTTGTATTTTCCAGCAAATGTATTCTTTTCCCTGTGTATCTGTTTTTTTTTTTTTTATATGGATTGTGGCTCTTCTAGAGACTGGCCAAATATATATATATATATATATATATATATATATATATATATATATAATATATATATATATATATATATATATATATAATATATATATATATATATTTATATTGGCTCTCTATATAATATATATATATATATATATATATATATATATATATATAAAACTGAAATGCGTAATGATGAATAAAGGCGTTATGTGAAAAAAAGCCACTAAATTTAAACCTTATTCACTTTTGATTTAAGATCTAAATACATTAATTTTTCTCCCTTACTAGAAGCAGAAAAATAACTTTGGTTTAAAGGCATAATGCTAAAAAAAAAAAAATTAGCCCGTATTTAGTCATGCGATAAGGCCTATTATTGAATAAAATTGTTTTCCCAATCTATAAGCAATCTGTCATTCTCATTTGCATTGCATTTTTGGCCATATTTACTAATAGAATAAGGGCTAGTTTTCATTTAGAAGCGGATTTTTTTCTGAATTTCTTGCATTTAAAGCCAGCATATAAAATTTACTATTATAAATATTTATAATATTTAATATTATGTTATTTTCATCCCACCAAAGTATACATGCCGTAATTATTTTTTTACTTTACGTACGTACGCATTCATTGCATGCATCGAAAACCGCATACCTCACCAACTGATATATATATATATTATATAAATGTATAATATATATATATATATATCATATTTATATATATATATATATAATTACTATTATATATAATATATATATAATATATATATATATATATATATATATATTATAATATATATTATATATATATGATATATATTCAGTGTTTGCAAACCGAATACCAAATTTTTAAGTCCGATACAGATACCGTACCGACATACAAGTTACTCACAATTTTTTCAATGCCGATACCAAATATTCCGCTACCGATACCAAATTTTTGGCCGATACCGATACCTGATACCGAAACTTTATCCCTATAAATTGGGCCTAATCATATATATATTTATATATATTATATAATATACGATTATATATATCATATAATATATATATATATATATATATATATACTATACTATATATAATGTATATCGAAAGCACTGGTTAACGAAACCATAATATTCTCTACACTGCGGCGGTACCCAGGCCGTAGCTCGCGAGCAACTATCGTTTAAATGTGGCTAGTGGATTAGAGATTCCTCACGTTATTAAAAATAAAAGTTATTATTAGTATATATATATATATAATATATACTAGTAATAATATTATATATATATATATATATATATATAATATATATTAGTATATAGTATATATATTATATTATATATCCAACTGAAAAGGCCATCTCTTCGGCCTCCTATTTTCTCTAACTCAACCTGGATCGATTCTGGCATTCCCTCCTCCTCCCTTCCTCCTCTCAGGCGTCGATGTCTTTGCATGTGATTACATTTGATCGGGTACATGGGCTTCTGAGATCTATGGACGTTAGGAAGGCGGGTGGCTCGATGGCATTCTCCCTCGAAGTTTTGAGGGACATTGTTCTTACGTGCTGACCTAGCCCTCGTTCAACTATATTACTATGTCTCAATACTAGGCAACGTTCCCTCAGTGTTGGAAGCTACGCATATGTCCAACCTATTCCGAACAAAGGAAAGCCAATCCCTGATCCCTTCAACTATATCTCCCTATAAGCTCTCGCTTGTATTCTACTCTATAAATCTTGAAATCCTTCTCAATTCTCCTTTCTTAGATCATCTGAAGTCTCATTCTCTTCTTTCCGGATCGCCAGTACGGCTTTCGAGGTTCAAGGTCTACTTGCGATATACTTTCCTATTTAATCGATTTTTATGTTTTTCCGCTCTTAGGAACTACGGGGGCGCTTGAACATATCCAAAAATTTGACCCGGTATGGCACCGTCTCCACGCTCTCCCAAGCTCCCCTCTTTTTGGGTTTCCTCCTTCCTATTTGCTTACTTATGTCTAGCTTTCTTTCAAGTCGCTCAATATCGCTGTGGTTGATGGAGCGATTCTTCTTTTTCTGTCAAAAGTGGTTGTTCCTCAGGGTTCTGTCTTATCTCCTACTTATTCCTACTTTTCATTAATGATCCTCACTTGCACATCTAACTTCTATCCACTTTATGCCGATCGGACTCGAGCCCTTCATTTCTTGGGCAACTCACACTTTCCAATTCCTGGCCCCTCTTTTAACTTCTAGATTGCCTCTCGTCTAATCTTTTCCGATTCTATTTTCGCTGATCGGATTGAATTTCCGAGTGGGGTCGTCTCAACCTTGCAAAACTCAATTCTTTAAAAACCCAACTTCTAAAAATCTTCCTCATTAAAACACCTTCTAACTTTCCTATCTCTTTCGACGGTTCTCTCGTCTCTCCTGTTGACAATATAAACATCATTGGCCTTAACATAAACCAAAAATGTCTTGGAAACCTCACATCACAACGGTTGCTAGGCGGCCTCAAAGAAACTGGGAGTTCTGTTTAGACTGCGTGATTTTTTTCCCTCATTTACTCCAGCTATACAAGGGGTCTCATCCGCCCTTGTATGGAGTACTGTTCCTCCATATCTGGGGGTCTCGGTTTTCACCCGGCTTTTGGGACAGGGTCGATCAAACGGCCAAATGGTTTATAACTGTCTGTACTTTCTAGTTCAACTTACCCTATATCTTTGCCGCGCGATGTTTGGTGCTTTAAATCTCTTTTCTATGGGTACCGCAGCGGCAGGTGTTCGAGGGAACTTACCACTCGCGTACCACCACCTTTACGACGCCCTCTTAGCACAAGGGGTGCTGAGTCTGCGCAAGAGTTTTGTGTTGATATTGGTAACTCCAGGCTAGTTCGCTGCGGGGCTTCCTTCTTTCCCTGCCACCCTCTGTTCTGTGGAAACTCCTCTTCCATTCTGTGGTTTCTGCTGAATTTATTCTCCCCACTTTAAAGCTGCGTCTGTGCTCATTTCCCGTAAATTGCGCTAGCTTGGACTGAAATTTTGGCGTGCAACGGCCCCCTCCCTGAATAGGGGCCTCTGCCCCGTGAGTGGTGGTGACAACATATAATAAAGATAATATATATATATATATGATATATATATAATATATATATATATATATATATATATAATATATATAAATATATATTATATATATATATAATATATATTATATATATATATATATTATATATATATAATATATATAATATTTATATATATATATATATATATATATATATACAAAGTCATTTTCGTTTTTCATTTGTTCTTCAAGACGTAAGAAACTGCTCGAGTTTTGCGTTCGTCTTTTGTCAGAACTAACCGAATCGTAAGAAATGCATCACCAAATCGTTAGGGAATTTCCTTCATTCTTTAAGGTTGCTATTTCCCGTGCTTGCCGGATTTAAGCACGTTCTTACGAAAATATGTAAACAAACAAGATGGCGGCGTGGTAGGCCCCGTCTGAATTGATGAATGTTTCATTCAATAAAATCAGCTTTAAATCTAATTTCTTCCAAATGGATAAACCATCACAAATAGTTGATCAATTATTTGTAATATAAACCATTTTGTTATTTTTTTTAATTTCGTTTATTCCAAAACCCGTGCTCTATTCACAAGAGCTGATTCCAATGTTAAAAACAAAAGTAAGCCTAGCACGAAATCGCGGTCGTTTAAACAGGAAATCTTTCATATCGAGCGTAAACACAAATGACAAAAACGA
>JABUQX010072600.1:30000-32500 GCA_015478945.1 Trachelipus rathkii
TATATATATAATATATATATATATATATATATATATATAATATATATATATATATATATATATATATATATATATAATATATATATATATATATATTTATATATATATATATATATTATATACTATATATATATATAATATATATAGAATTATATAATATTATATATAAATATATATATATTATATATTATATATATATATTAATATATATTTATTATTATGAGTTTTAATTATTATATTATATATATAATATATATATATATACTATATAGTGGCGTTAGAATAAAGCTGGGATAAAACAAACCTTGAGGAACAACACACGGTTAAGGGCAGGGTCCAATTAGAGCTTAAGGAGACCCCCATTTTAAGCTCATTAAACATAGTTAGAAGTGTAGCTGAGAAGGTAACTGATGAAATTGTAAATAAGAAGCTGGAGATAAACAACCTAAGGAATAACCACAATTAAGGGCAGGGTCCAATTGAGCTTGAAGAGACCACACCTTTAAGCCCCCTACCTTAAAATGGAATGGACAAAAAAAATGCAATTTTCAGTCATATTGGAAAAAAAAAAAAAAAAACAATCCCATTTTTGACTAAATTTCGTTTTCGAGTGTTTTTTCCAGTAGGAAATAAGCTTAAATGCATACATATTTTGAAATCTATGTTTTTTTTTTTTAAAATACGATCAAAATCTACATTTATTTCGCAAATGACATCAAACTTTTTTTTTTTTTTTTTTTTTTTGAACTTATACTATTATTCAGAAATTTAAAGCTTAGAGTTTTATTTTAACCCAAGTTCGAATTTCAACCCTTACTTTTTTTTGGCTTTGAAAATGAAAAATTGAGATAATATTTTTTCTGCTAATGCGATTAAGATGAAATTTTCAGGGCCTATTTAGTCAGGGGAGATACATATTTTTTATGTATATAATTTCTTTTTGTATTTTTTATGTTTTGGATTTGCCCTTGGAACAAATTTTAAAAAAAGTAAAATTTAAAAAGAAAAGAAATTTTCAGTTGTATAAGTAATTATCTAAGTAAATAAGATGTATCTCGCCCGACTATAAATGCCATGAAAATTTGACTATATATATCTGAAAATTCAATACTTTGCTTTTCAACATAATTTATTTTGAAAAATTGAAATATTTATTCATTTTTTTAATCAAATCAACATCAAGTTTTCAAGGGCGCATAGAGTAGGACGAGGGTACATCTTTTTACTTAAATAATTTTTGTATTCTCAAAAAAAAAAAAAAATTCTTTTTACGATTTCAAAAAAAATGTTTTTTGAAAAAAAAGAATTCCAATGGCAAAATCTAAACTAATCTGTACATTTTGAGGGTAATGGTTCTATTTATGTAAGTTCAGTTTGAAATGTTCAAAAAAAAAATTGCCATTTGAATCTATATTTCAAAAAAAACAGTTTTCAAAAAATGCAAAATCAAAAGAAATGACTAAAGACACAGAAAAACACTCAAAAACGACGTTTCAGTTGTCAGAAAAAGCTGCAGTTTGCTTTATTACTGTCGAAATTGGTGAAGTATTGGGAATATCAGTAAGTTAAAAGTTATGATTAAATGCGGACCGCAAATCACAAATTTGAGCCAACCCTTAACAGGAAAAGGTAGAATATTAGATCCCTTCCATCAACAGAATCTTTAAAAAAGGAATGTCTTAGAAAGAAACATGATTCTTCCAGAAAAGGAATCAGAATCCCAAAAGGGAGTTCTACCTAGTCAAGCTTTCGATATGTTTAGCACCACCACCACACAAGTCTCCTCATATTTGGTATCACTTAGATTGATTGGTCAGCTATATATAATAAATTTTTCATTTTCTTGACTCTTTTTCTTACTATTTTTGTTGTGATAGCATGTGGCTGGTGAGATTTGGCAATCCCGTATTCAATTGTATCAGTAATCTAGAGTTTTCGCTTCTTGTGTGTGTCTGTGCGTTGAAATTTAGTTTTAGTTGCAATCTTATTTCAGGTTTTTTATTTTGCATTATGTAAATGTTCCTAGTGTTTAAAAAGTAAATATGTAATAAGTGATTAACAAGTGATAATTTGTAACTGCTAAACTGTCCTATTTGTGTTATAATCGATGATAATATAAAATAGAATGCTATTTTGTGCTTGCAGTCCATTTCTTGTGGATCATGCGTACCAGCCCAGAGTGGAACAAGGTGTTTTTGTATGATTCTGTTTTGAAGTAAGTCCTTTATTTTGAGTCTATTTTCAATTAAAACCATTTGATATTTTGTTAAAAAATTATTCATTTTCCAATATTTTAAAAAGGAATAAATTACTGTAATTAACAATGAGTTATGATTAAAAATCTTTTGTTTTATTAATTAAACAGTAAAAATTGCAACTTTTATAAATCTATTTGTTAAACTCAAAAAATTGTCATTAGTACAGGCCCGGTTATTTTTACCTATTGAATTTCTTTATAGCTACGCTAGGCAAGAATTAACTTATATAAAGAAAACCAATA
>JABUQX010072600.1:37500-47500 GCA_015478945.1 Trachelipus rathkii
TATTATTATTATTATTATTATTATTATTATTATTATTATTATTATTATTATTATTACTTTCATTATTATTATTATTATTATTATTATTATTATTATTATTTTACTCTTATTATTATTTTCATTATTATCCGCTTTTTTTATTTATTTTTATTATTATCATTATTATTATTATTATTAATTATTATTATTATTATTATTATTATTATTATTATTATTATTATTACAAGTAATATCATTATTTTATTATTATGTGTGTGTGTATTATTATTATTATTATTATTATTATTATTATTATTATTATTATTATTATTATTATTATTATTATTATTATTATTATTATTATTACTATATTATTATTATTATTATTATTATTATTATTATTATTATTATTATTATTATTATTATTATCATTATTATTATTATTATTATTATTATTATCATTATTTTTATTATTATTATTATAATACTCCAGTAAGTCTTGTTCTTTTAACGTGCGATTTAAAGGGCTTAACCCTTCCACTACGGAATTCAGAGAATTCCGTCCACTAAACTCCTCCTCCAGTTGTAACTCCGTCTCCATAGTATTTTGTTTTGGCCACGCCCACTCCCCATCTTCCAGTTGCAATTGCAACTCCCCAGCCTCTATGATTTTATCTCTTTCGTTAGCCAATTCTGTTAAAATTATCGCCAATTTATTTTTAGCCTTAGAGACCAATTTAAATTCAACGTCAAAATTTGCAATGGCATTCAATAAATTTACCTCTCGAATATTATGAATTTTTTCGGCACTCTTTTTCATATAAGCTGTGATTAACCCACTGTTGCTTTGTTAGTACAGACAGTGATTCTCTTATTGGCAATTAAGTAAGCATATTTTTGTAAGCTGTTATTGACGCATAATAATTCCTTAACCAGCTGTGGTAGGGCCACTTCTGCCTCGGTGAGTATGGTACTATAAAGCGCGAAAATCTTTGTTTGATTATCTTCTTCTCCCATCAGTGCACTAGCTATAGTGAGTTCGCTTACCTTCGTGTATACTAGTAACTCAGTTCCTTCATCAGGGAACGACAACAGGGTGGCACTCACCATTGCCGCTTTAGCTTCTAGAAACGCTCGCTCGGCTTCTACCCCCCAGGAAATCCTTTTATTGGAGGCGGGTTTTCCTTTCAACATTTTCGTTAGGGGTTGCAACAATTGAGCCGCCCCTACTATATTGATTCGGCAGAAGTTATATAGACCGAGGAAAGCCCTAAGTTGTTTGATGGTTGTTGGCCTTGCAACATTCACCACTGCATCGATTTTTTCCTTACTAGGCTTAACCCCCTTCTCGCTAACATTGAAACCTAGAAAGTCCGTTTCTTCGACTGCAAGTACACATTTTTCTGGGTTCAGATAAATTTTCATATACTTTAATCTCTCCAAAACTTTCTCCAACATTGCAACATGCTCTTCAAGAGTCGAACTGGCAATTAAGATGTCATCTAAATAAACAAAAACGTTCCTTAAATCTCCAAACAAGATTGACATAAAGCGCTGGAAGGCACTAGAAGAACACTTATGTCCTTGTATTAAATAGTTAAAACTGTAATTACCAAATGGACAAGTAATAGTGAAATATTTCTTTGTTTCCTCGCTGACTGGCACGTTATAGTAAGCTTGCCGAACGTCTAGCCTTGTTAATAACTTGCAATGTTGCAATTGCAATATAATATCCTTAATCTTGGGTAGGGTAAAATTGTCAGAGGTTGATCTTTGGTTTAATAACCTCAGATCAACGACCAAACGAACCCTTCCGTCCGACTTTGGCAAAAAGCTAGTTGGAAAACCCCAATTGCTTCTCCCCCGCGAAATGACCCCCGCGTCCAATAATTTATTGATTTCCTCCCTTGCTTTCTCAAAAAGATGTGGAGCTATGTTTCTACTCCTCAATTGTATCGGCGATCCATTAACAGTCACATGGTATGGGTAGTTTGCCGCTAACTCGCATAAAATTTCCTCCTTCAAAGGACATTCTTCTCTCTCCCCTCCCCCCCCCCCCCCCCCCCCCCTATAGTTTCGCCAGGGTTGTGAGCGAGCAGAAAATTTGTTCTTACAGCTGTCAAAATAAGCCACGCCCCCTTCCTTCCTGTATTTTGTACAGATAAAGCGCCATATTTAAGAATAAGACTTGATACTTCCTAATTAAATTATTAACCAATTCGTATTCGCAAAGCGGTATATTTAAAGAGACAGCGGCTAGCGGGAGGATCGAATTTCGAACATGTTCCGAAAAATCGAAAGCCTCATTACTAAGAGAAATACTACGGTTTGTGCTGGGATCTAATAAATAATGGCACCTAAAGTCTATAACGAACCCGTGTTCTTTGAGAAAAGGCATGCCGAGAACATTAAATTTGATATCTGCCGCATAAGCATGCACATTGTAAAATCTATCTAACCCCAAATCAATTTGGATTACCCTTTTATCATAAATGTTCATGCAGCCCCCATTTGCGGCCCTGGCACTGCCAATCGGGGCCCCCTCCTTATCTAATTCAGAAGCACTCATAAGGTTGAGGCAACTCCCACAGTCTAGTAAATAGGATTCATTGCTAGTCTTATCCGAGATGTAATATAGTTTATCAAAAATTATATTTCTAACAGCTGCAACGATTTCAGTAGAGTTGCCAGAAACTTCCATCACAGCATTATCAGACAAGTCACATGCATTATTACTTAAAATTAATGATTTCTCATGCTTATCGGAAGAAGAAGAACTTCTTCATTTCTGAAACTAACAATTCATTTTCAGAAGAATTTCGCCTTTCGGTATTACAATTTTATCATTATTTTTATCAATAAGTATAGATTCACAAGTCAGAATCGCCTCCATTCCCGCCTTCTTCCCAGTGACTGGGGTAGGGGGATAGGTTGACTCCGTCGGGGGAGGCAGCGACTCATTCACAAAGCTATTGTTTTCAAAAGTCACAGCGTTATTATTTTCAATACAATTATAAGAATTTACAAAACCGTTATTGCCATCACTACGACTATCATTCCTAGTTCTACAATCATTATTATTATTATTGCGATTATTGTTATTAACCTCATCATGCGTTGAGTTACAATTTGAAGTTGAAGATGACTCTACTCCTACTGACTCAGTGACAAGCGACTTCTGTGGGGGAGGGGGTGAATCACTAGGAATCCCCCCCTGCCCTTGATCATCCTTACAAGTGATATTTCTACTCCATTTAAATCTATTAACATTTCCATCATACCCACGATTAATATAATTACAATTATTACTAAAGTACCTATTACTATTATGGCCATTAAGATTAGCATGCTCATTATTATTATAGAAATTATTATAACCGACGCGTGCATTATTATTATAATTATCATCGTTACAATTAATATTTTCGTTACCATAGCAATTATTATTATAAAAATTGTCAATACTATGGTTACTGTAATTTCTATTATTATAATTACGACTATAATTTCTACTGTTATTATGATTATCGTTATAATAACGTCTTCTACTATAGTTAAAATTAATATTTCCCCGCCCAAAATTTGATTTATTCATACAAAAGTTACAGGGTAAACAATCACAAAGGTCTCTACTCACAAAAGCGTCGTTCCCCCCAATATTCATCCCCATCTGGCCCGGGAGTCGCCTCACGGACCAGCCTTTCCATTTTTTGAAATGTTGACGTTCTGTTGTGGGGGTGGAGGAGTTGCCGGGGGTTGCGATATCAAGGTGTACATTGGACAATATCGACCCTCACATCGAAATGAATGGTGCAAAAATTTCCTATGGAACCTACAAAGGCCTTCTGTACTAGGCCCAGCTGCAACGTTGTTATAAGTTGATCGGTTGAAATTTCTTCCTCTTGAATTTTGATCATTATTGGGGGTGGGGGAATTCTTCACATTCTGACACAATGTCTTCGCGAGCTCTATGACGCTCTTGGCTAGTGACTTCATTTCTTCGGCCGACTTTTCATGAGAAATATCAGTCGACTTATCTCCCTCTCCTGCGCTGAAGTCTCTCTGTTGAGTGACTTGGTGACTTTTTCTTCTGCTGGTCGTATGGCGTTCACAGATTGCCATTCGTTTCTCACCCCCGCGGGGGATTGGCGAGCACCGTTTTGGGAGAAAAATTTGTTAAAGATGTCGTCGGCAATTTCAATTAATTCCTCAAAATTATGGTTCTTCTCTGTCGTCATGAGGGAGATCTGCAATTGCTTAGGCAATCGTAAGAGAAAGAGTTCTCTAATAAATTTTGCATCGTTGTCTGTTATCGAATCGAAAGTGGATAATCCAAGCATTTCTTTTATTCTAACTGCATAATCGGATGGGAGCTCTCCCTCCCTCATGCCTGATTGAAAGACTTCTTCTATCTGAGTTCTTAGCGATGGTGCATAAATTTTTTCTATTACCTTGACTAGTTTAGTATAACAATCGTCCTTTAGGGGAAGTTTCAACGAATTTGTAATCTTGCTTGGTAATTTTGATGCCAAAAGTCTTACCCTCTCCCTTTGATCGATGATTTCATTAAGGTTAAAGATCATTGTTGTCTGCCGAATCCACTCTAAGGCATTGAACTCGTTGAAGGGGGGAATGGCATTGAGCGGGAGATTCTTCTTCCTTCCTTTTCTCCCTAAGAGAGTGGGGGAAGGATGACTCTTCACCAGGTTTGTTGCTTCATGCTCTCCTAGGATCTCGTTTTCCGAGTCTGTTTCGTATTGTGATGCGTCATCTTCTTCATTTACCCCCTCGATAGGAGGGGCTACTTCTGGGGGAGTGTGATGGGGTCTTGACGATTGAGACCGAGTTACAATAGCTACGTTGCTTCTCTTCGTTTGGACTCTGAGCGACTCTTTTTAAACTCGGCATTCTTAACGGTTTTTTTTTCTTTTTTTTTTTTTTTTTTTTGTTAAGGGAAAGTTTTTAAGCCTTTTGCGATAGGGTTTCTTATTTCACTGTTTTTCCGGATTTGAACTATGTTTTTTTTTTTTTTTTGTTGTTTTTCTTGTGTGTGTTTGTGTTTTTGGCACTTTTTTTTCCACTTCACTGTCTTAATTAGGCACTGTTTGAATTAATTCACTGTTTGACACTCTTCACATCAGTTAGGTATGGGTGTTCAATGTCACACTGGAGGTTACCATTCTTTGTAATAACCCTTTGACGAGTTAATACAGTGATAATGAAAAGGAGTAATTACTTTTATTCTTTTATTCCTAAGACTAATTAAATCACATAGTAGGTAATGGCATCAATGTAAGAACAATTTAAAATGCAATCAATTTGTTGTTCAACACAATAGGCTAATTCACAGTCATTAATAAAATGGGTGAAAGTTAATATAACAAGTCCCTACAATCAAACACAATTTTCCGGTTCTTTTCAATGAGCCGAATTAAAAATGCGACTTCTCTTCTAGTATCTTGAAGCCTAACTGCCTTCCTTCCCTCGAAATGCCAGACATTTCGCGGGCAGCATTGCAGTGACTCACTCTCACAAAATAGTGCCATACGAAAGGTTGTTAAATATTTTCCATATATAATAAAATTAATAGTAGAATTTGATATACAGAGCAACTATGATATGAGTATATTATCATTGCGAGCACAAGACAGATGGTACTTCACATATATATAAATATATATATATATATATATATATATATATATATAATAATAATATATATATATATATATACTAACTCTTTATATAATATATATATATAACTATTCTAACACATATATATATATATGATTGAATAAAATAATTTAATAAGTATTTCAAATTGCCACTCTAGTATTCTATCAATTTCTATCTAGCCAATAATATGCTATAAGACTATAATATATGGAATAATTGGAAGTATATCCTATTGATTTTTTTAAATATATATATATATATATATATATATATATATATATATATATATATATATATGTAATAATATATATATATATATATGTAATAATAATATGTTTATAACAATAATAATATTGTAATATGTATATCTTCTTTCTTCATATCTTATATATTCTAATAATATTAGTAATATATATATATATAATATGTAATAATAATAATATGTAATAACATGTATGTATATATATATATATAATATATAGTATATATATAATAATAATAATAATATAATAATAATAATATATATTATATATAATAATAATAATATGTAATATATAAATATATATATATAATAATAATAATAATATATATGTTATAATACGTAATATAATAATAATAATAATAATAATATATATATATAATAATAATAATAATATGTAATAATAATAATAATATGTAATAATAATAATAATAATAATAATAATAATAATAATATGTAATACATATAATAATAATAATATAATAATATGATATTATATATAATAATAATATGTAATAATAATAATAATAGCCAATAATAATAATAATAACCAATAACTTAATAATATGTAACTTTAACTCTTTTATACTATAATATATATGACATTTAAATAATAATATATAATAATATATATATATATAATAATAATATATATATTAATAATAATAATAATATAATAATAATAATAATAATATATAATAATAAAAATATAATAATAATAATAATAATAATATATATATATAACTAATATATATATAATAATAATAATAATAATAATAATATATGTAATATAATATGTTTATTATTAATACAAAATTGCATGAAATATTGTTGATTAGATTCAGTCGTAATAATAATATATGTAATAATATGTATATACTATATATATATATAATATATAATATATGTATATATATATAATAATATATATATATATATAATATCTCTTTCTCTATATATATATATATATATATATATATATATATATATATATGATTGAATCTAACAATAATATTATACAATTGCTATTAATAATAACCCACTCCTAGTATTCTATCCAATTTCTATCTAACAATAATATGCTATAAGACTATATTCAGATAATTTATATATTTACCAGATGATAATATGGTGACTTCTGTATGTGAGACTGGATGACTATAAAAAGAAAATGTTAGTAGTATATTATTAGTAGTCTCGTTTTGCAGTGTCCAATGCGTCAGAACTATAATTACGCTAGTCGTGTCGTTATAATAAATAATATGAATAATACGTCTCACACACTTTCTGTAAAATTTTTCTATTTCATCTTCTTTTCTATAATGTCTGTTTGATGTCCGCTCTTCCTTTTCTTCCAATATCTGTATTCACCTCGTCTGTTGCTATATTATTATCGCTCTCTAATCATTCCTTTGTTTATTATTTCTATTCAACAATATGTTCTCAACATTCATATAATAATAATCTTATATAATTTATGCAAACTGCAAAATAGAAAACTTATACAGCAAACAATGATGATGACTCACATCATCACCGTCTGCTATCATTCTCACACCACTCTCTTCTCTCTCTTGTCATCCCCCTAATATTTCTTCAAACACTGAAACATATTAATCACACAACTCACATTTCTACTTAGTATACATTATTATACCTACATTTCCTTCCACTCAAATTCCCAATGTATTCCTCACACATATTCCACATCTTGTACAATCCATCACTTACATTTTGATACTTCCATTTCTTTCCCGAGTAAATCTCTTCCATCAGTTCATCACACATATTCCGTATATTATACACTATGTCATTTACTTGACTCGTGTCTTGTATAATGTTCCCTTGTTGTGATTCCTCTTCTTCTTCTTTACACACTACAATACTACTATGTTCATTCCTACTAACATTTATGTTACTATCACCCATTTGTATCTTTCCTGTTTGTCTCTCACTACTGATATTGTTTTCATGTTTATCTTGTTCACGTTTCAAATCTCTCGACTATCCAATTTCCTCATAGCTCTCACTCTCCCTCTGTATGGTCTTTCACACTTACATAACCCAATATTTCCTTATGTCATTCTTTTTCCACTCTTCCACTCACTGGCTATTGGGTCTCATTTAAATTGCTTCTATTATTCTTTCTTCATCTTTCATCAATTCTCCTCCTTTATCACATTCAAATATATATATTTTTCATTCTACTTTGTTCATTCTTTTATTGCGATTGGTGCCTTTAGAGCCGCAGTTTCTTGCAAAGTTTGTAGCCTTTAGAAACCATTTTTTATATTTTTATTAGTTTTATAATTCAAACCTGCTGATGTATGTCTCTTTCTCCCACATCGTAAACAAACCATTTGATCTTCACAATCTTTCGCTATATGACCATCCTTCATGCATTTGAAACATCTCATACCACCCTTCTTTAAACATTGCCAACCCATGTGTCCTTTCCCTCCACATTTATAACAAATTATTCTTTCTTCTTTTATTCCCATTCCTTCTGTTGTTTCACTCTTATGCCCTCCTCCTGTGTTTTCATCCATAACTTGTTTATTTCTCTCCCACCATATTCGTTCATTCTCATTTCTACTTGCTTCCTGTACTTTCATCCATACCTTGCCTATTTCTTTCCCACCACATTTCTTCCTTTTCCTTTCTATCCTTTCTATCTTCACTTTCAGTTTTTATGTCCTCAAATATTCTTAACATTTGCTTCCTGATATTCTCATACTCTAACTCACTTTCCCCACATCCACCTATAATAATCTGTTCTTCCCATTTTTTAAGTCTTGCTGCATACAAAAGATGTGCACCTTTTACATCCTTTCCCCACTCACTCATCCCTAAACAGGTTGCTTCACTCATAACTTTTTCATATCTAATCACAAATTCTTTCACACTCTCTTCCTCTCTTCTATCAATTTTTAACACACTCAGAACACTGTTAAACCTCTCTACACGTTTATCTAATTTATACCTATTATCTAATGCTGATAAAATCAACTTCACCCCTCCCTCTTTTGATAACTCACCCATACTAATATTCTTTGTTAATTCCTCCGCTTCACCCTCTAAATATAATCTTATAATCAATCCCTTTTGTTTCAAAGTTCTCATTTAATTGTGCCCAATCACTCACTTTTCTTCTCCATTTCTCATAATCTTTCTCTTTTCCGGAGAATACCGGACATTTCCCAATCATTCTACATTCTTCACCCCTCCTTGATTCACATCCTCATCACCCTTTTTACCTAGCAGAGTTGCGCACTGATTAAATTAAAAAAAACTTATGCAATTTGTATTAATAATAGCCTCTAGTATTCTATCAATTTCTATCTACAACAATAATATGCTATAAGACTATAATATAGAATAATTATATATTTACCAGATTATAATATAGTGATGGTGACTTCTGTATGTGAAACACCTGATGACTATAAAAAGAAAATGATGTATATTAGTATTGTCTCGTTATTGCGGTGTTGTCCAATCATGTCAGAACTATAATTACGCTAGTCATTGTCGTTAATGTAAATAATATGAATAATACATCTCACAGTACTTTCTGTGAACGTCTGACTCATCTTCTCTTCTATAATATCTGTTTGATGTCGCTTTCCTTTTTAATATCTGTATTCCACCTCGTCTGTTCTATATTATTATCGCTCTCTAATCTAGTGCTATTTTATAATTTTTATTCAACAATATGTTCTCAACATTCATATAATAATAATCTTATATAATTAAATACAGCTTGAAAAGGAAACATCTCATATAGCAGACAATGATGATGACTCACATCATCACCGTCTAAACTAATCAATATATATATATATATATATATATATATATATATATATATATATATATATATATATATATATATATATATATATATATATATATATATATATACAGATACATATATTTTTTATATATATATAACCATATATATATAATAATATTAATATGTAATAATAATAATATAATAATATATATATATATAATATAATAATAATAATAATATATATAATATATAATAATAATATAATTAATATAATAATAATATATGTATAT
>JABUQX010072600.1:60000-70000 GCA_015478945.1 Trachelipus rathkii
TATATATATATATATATATATATATATATATATATATATATATATATATATATTTCAAATTAAAATTGATGAAAATTTGGAAATTCAGATAAGGAGCAAGGTGATAGAATTAACATGGAGGAGACTAAGCAGCCCACCGAAGAAATAAGGCAATTGGGCATTTGGAAAGATTCCAAGCTGCCATAACAAAAGATGAAAACTTGGATACTGATCGAATGTTGACGGTATTAGAGGGAATATTTCAGGTGTTGAAAAGTAAGAAAGGACCCACACGTACAGAGGAGGAACCGATAGTCACAGCACAGAAGAGTGAGGTAACAGAAGTTACCCAGACAGGACAAAAGACTGATCCTAAAGGAGGTCTTAACATAAAAAATAGAGTGAGGATCGAGGATCAGGCCTACCAAAATTGGAGGCTGACCCATGATCAAAGCATCAAACAAAGGAACATCCCAAAGAAGACACCACGGTATGAAACAGATGAGGAAAGTAGCTCAGAAAGGGCAACAAGTGACCCATTTGATGTAACAAATGAGCACAGTAGCAACAAGCCAAAGAAGAAGAATAAGAAAAGGAGAAGGAGGGCGGAAAGAAAATACACCTACGATGGAAGTTCTACAGCGGAAGATGAAATAGAAGAAGCTGAGAGTGAAGTGGACCAGGGAGGGAAAAAATGGCTCAAAAGGTTAATAGAATTGGAAGAATCAGGTGTGGAACATACAAAAGCAGTGAGTAAGATATTTATTGTTTTGGCCGGTGAGATGGTGGAGGTGATGAAGTCATTTAGGAGGAGTAATATAAAGGCTGTGAAACCTTTAAAGTATGGGAAGGAAAAAGTCAAAAGTTTGAGGCGTTTATAGAAGATTATGAACGATACGCAAAGGAACAATTAGGTAAGGACAAAAGTCGTTGGGCAGTGGAACTTAGAAATTTCTTAGAAGGTCCAGTATTAAGGACATACTATAGTATATACAGGGCTAAGGTCAAATATACCACCATAGTGGCTAGATTAAAAAGCTGGTGCAAGGAGGAAAAAGAAACCGAGCAGATAGATTTGCAAAAAGAGTTTTGGAGGTTAGAGATGCGGAAAAATGAAAAAGTGGCTGAATTTGCGTTAAGGGTGCAAACCACTTACGAGGCAGCCACTAAAGAGGAAGATAGGGACAAACAAATATTGAAGAAACAATTTTTGAATTGTCTCCCGAAAAAGATGGCAAGGAGATTTAGAATAAGGATGGGAAATGAGAAAGAAAGCCTTAAAGTAAGATGGAAAGATGTGCTTAAATGGGCGCAGGAGGAGGATGACCTGGATGATGATGAGGAGGAATCAAGGGATGAAGGGATACCAATATGGGCCACACTAAATGGAGAACAAAACACAAAAGGGACATACGCAGAAAAAGTGCGCTATGGAAGGCCAGTGTATCAGCAGAAAACGAATACAAGGGAATACACCAGGCAAAATAATGAAAGATATAATACTGAGGTAAAAAGATGTTACTGGTGCAACAGGGTAGGACATTTTAAAAGAGAATGTCGAAAATATAATGGGTGGTGCCTGGGATGTGGGAGTAATGAACATCGGACTGCGGAATGTGGATTCAGAAGAGGGTCCAGACAACAGGAACAAGGTTACAGAAGACAGGATCAACAGAACATGGGCGGACAAGAGCAAAATATTGGGAGACCCTTTGAAAAAAAATGCTTTCTATGCGATAGTATAGGGCATTGGAGGGATACTTGTCCACTAAGAGAACGAGTAGAAGCATGGAAAAAGGAACAAAAACAGGCAACTTCGGGAAACGAGGTAGCTCCGCCGACCCCGGGAACGAGCAGGAGCGAAACCGCAAAATAGACCACTGTTTACTAACCAGCCCGGCTATTCAAGGTGATATAGTATTGGATCCAGAAGCAGAGGAGTTTATAAGCAGGAGACCTCAGGAAAATAGGAATGCCTTACCACAACGAATACCCAAAGGAAGAGGAACAAACACAGTGAATTCAACAACTGGCATATACCATGCCATAAGTAGGACAACCGTTGAAGGTAAGCAAGGCATTAATATTACTCCTTTGTTGAAATTTGTTATAAAATTAAATAATGTTGAAATGACAGCCATTATTGATTCAGGTTCCCAGTACTGTATTATAGGTCAGGAACAGTTCAGAAGGATTCAGAATCCCGAAGTTTCGGAAAAGGTAATGAGGTTACGAGGAGTAGGTGACCCTCAAATGGTTGTGGAATCCCATCAAACAGCAAGATTAAGGATTTCAATTGAGGACATAAATTATGGTTCAGCAGATTTTATTGTGGTCGAAAGGTTGAAAGAAGGCACAATTTTAGGAATGCCATTTTTAATACAGAACAAAATTAAAATTGATGTAGGAAATGGTTCTTTCACAAGGTATGGTGACCAAGACACAAAGGAACAAGTTTACTTTTCAGAGAAGTCGGGGAATTGTGTAAGGACTGTGATATCCTTGCCAGTATATACTACGGAAGAAGTAATAATTACGATTAATGATTGGGTTCCAGTAAAGGCTACTTGGATTTCAAACCAGATTAAGCCCAGAGAAGGAAGGTATTATGACATGAAACCAGAAGAACTATTGATCGAAGGAGAAGAAAATAACCGAAGAGGGTATAATAAACGATTTAAAATATTACCAGGATTAGTAAAATGGAATACAAAAGAAGGCACTATATTAATCAAGAAACTTGTACCAGGACAAATAAGATTTGGAAAAAAAGAAAAAATAGGAATAGCCCATCTAATATTGGATGAAGAGGCCCTCCAGAAATATGACAATAGAGGATATACGGTAAACACACTGGTACAGGGAACAGGAAGACAAGGAACCATTGAGGAGGAATGGACAAGGGAAAAATTAGAAAAGGAAATCACATTCATGGAAGAATTAACACAGGAACAACGAAAGGAAATAATAGAAGTATTACACAGGCAAAAAAACGTATTTAGCAAGAGTGACTCAGATGTGACAACAACATCGATGACACCATATAGGATTCGGTTACACGATTATACCCCAATCTACCAAAGGGCAAGAAGATTTGACCAAAGGACAAATGAGGAAATTGAAAAACAGGTTCAGGAATTATGTTTAAAGGATATTGCGGAGCCATGTGCCGCTGAATGGAGTTCCCCAGTGGTGCCTGTTAGGAAAAAGGATGGGACACTTCGTCTATGCATAGATTATAGGCGCATAAACAAAGTAACAGAAGCAGATAAGTTCCCAATGGCCAACATTTCAGAAACAATCTACTCATGTCATGGGGCGAAATATTATTCCTGTTTGGATTTGGTCAAAGGATATTATCAGATGAAATTAGAAGAGGATAGTAAGGATTTTACTGCATTTTCTACCGTTAGTGGCCAATACAGATTCAAAAGGTTGAGTTTTGGGTTAAAGAATGGTCCAGCAGCATTCCAGAGGGAAATGCAAAGGATATTAACAGGATTTAGCCGAGACAAGGTGGTGGTATATGTGGATGATGTCCTCCTGATATCAAAGGATTTTAAAGAACACCTATTACTGATCGAACAGGTCTTACAACGGTTCTCCGAAACCAATGTTAAAATTAAAATCAGCAAGTGCAGCTGGGCTCAAAAGGAAATTAAATTTTTAGGACATATTCTCAGTAGGACTGGAATAAGGAAGCTCCCAGAATTTATAGATCAGGTGGACAAGTTGGAAAGACCAAACAACATAGGAGAACTCAGGCGGTACCTAGGAATGATCAACTTTCAACGTAAGTTCATTAAAAACTGTTCAGGAGTGGCAGCACCCCTTAGTGCTCTGACAGGAGGAAAAAGAAAGGATAAGATCGAATGGACAGAAGAAAGGATTCAGGCTTTCGAAAGCTTAAAGAAACTGATGAAGGAATCTGTAGAGCTGGCATTTCCGGATTTCACAGAAGGTAGTCCAAAACTAGAACTTTACGTAGATGCCAGTGGCTTTGGCATGGGTGCAGGTCTTTGTCAACAACAAGAGGAGGAAAAAAGAGTAATAGCTTATAACTCTCATTCATTTGATGCGTGTGAAAGAAGAGCATCTACCATAGAGAGGGAATTGTTGGCTATCAGGTGGGGAATCAAGAGTTTCCGTCCATTTTTGTTAGGTCAGGAGTTTATCTTATATACAGATCATCGTCCACTGGTGTACCTCCACACAATGAAGTTGGTAGACAGTAAGTTGGCTCGAGTCTTGGACGATTTAAGCGAGTACAGCTTTCAAATCCATTATTTTCCGGGAAAGGAAAACATCTTTGCTGATACATGGTCTCGTTGTCAAAGGAAACAAGAGGAAGAAACCGATGTCATAAATCTAGAGGCCCTACCAAGAGGTTTAGAAGTAATAAGGGTGGTACCAGGAGGTGCTGATTCTTTGTTTTTGAGCTTGCAGGAAGTTTTAAAAAGGGAACAATTACAGAAGAAGGACCACCAAGAATTAAGGAAATTCCTACTAGAAGTTTTGATAAACAACAGGAAGATGTATGGGTTAGATAAACAACCCAAATCACTCAAATATTTAAAAACCATCAGTATTTCAGGAAGGGAACCAATCCCAGAGGTATTATTGGCAGCTAGCGATGAGTTCAACTTGAAGATCTGGCTGCATCACGGGACTTGTTGTTCAGTTGTATATATGGGACCCAAAGCAAGGAAACGAGAAGATTTAAAAAACATTCACATTCAGGTATTAGGAGGTACCCATTTCAATCCATTAAGAGATAATGGTACGTTCCAGATGAATAAGGATAATACGATAGTAGATGAATTAGCAATCGAAGATCAAGAGGTACCATCTGAGGAAGAAAATGAAGGATTCATGGACAGTGAAGAAAGTGAGGCAGAAAACTTATTAGAACACCCACCAGAAGAAGGACTAGGGGTAAATCTATTAATGAAGGAAAGAGGACACCAGTCTCGGTTAAGCTGCAACCACAAGTTATCAGGAGTTGCATGGCAAGACATTTCCATTGGCGAAACATCTAGGTGTGCCTTTTTAGACACAGGATCTGTCATTAGTTTGGTCCAGGAAACTGTCATCAGGGAGTTAGAACCATTTGGACTTATTTTAAGGAAATGGAGTGTGGACATCACATTAAATGGGATCACCACCAAAATTGTTGAATGCACCACAGCAGTAGCTATCAGGATAGATACACGCTACAGGAAAACAGTATTACCATTGGTAGTTGTTAAGGATGGGTTCATTCCGGCATGTTTTCTTTTGGGAATGAATTACTTGGTGGAAACAGAAGCGATTCTGGATTTTGGCGAAGGCATCATCGCACATGGGGATGATGAGGATCAGGTTAGTGATGGTTTTATTGTTAATGTGTATAATGTAATAGCATGTGATAATAATAGGATTGACAATATCATAACATTGAACGAAATAATGACATTACAGGAAAGATCTAAGGTGATAAAGGAATTGAAGAAGAGGGTTAAGAATAAAAAACAAATTCTTAAAACGGATGTGTCTTTAAAGGAATTTTTTAGATATAAGGAGGATTTATTAATGAACGATGCTATATTAGTTAAAAGGATGAAGAACGACAAGTTGTGTGCAGTAATAGGGTTTAAACAGATGGTCAGCATTTGTGTAGTAATACACCGAAACATGGCACACATAGGACAGGGAAAACTAACAGACTTGATGGCAAGATACGTATGGCATCCGAAAGGTCATACTATAATCCAGGAGGTGTGCAGGACATGTCCCACTTGTCAGCTAAATAAGGTAGATCACAAGGTAATATTCCCACCAGTTTGGAAAATCCAAGTTGCTAATCCTTTCGAGTTAGTGGCAATTGATGTAATGGCCATGCCAAAAACAAGGAGAGGAAATGTTGCTTGTCTAGTGGCTGTGGACCACTGCAGCAAATGGGTCTCAGTCAGACCACTAAAGGACAAGTCAGCCAGAAGTGTCACGGGGGCATTTGAAGATCAGATGTTACCAACATTTTTGAGGCCTCCATACAAGGTGTTAACAGATAATGGGGTGGAATTCAAAAGTAACAGGTTTAGGGACATGCTCAAAAGGTATAACATAGATCACATATTCAGCAGTCCTTATAAGCCGTCTTCAAATGGGGCAGTAGAGCGCACAAACCGTACGTTTGCAGAGTTCCTGAAGAACACAGTGACAAAGGACCAGGAGTGGGATGATTGCTTACCCAGGGTGGTTATAATATATAATAACACAAAACACTCAGAACTTGGAATGACACCAGCCGAGAAATTGCTAACTCAAACACACAAGGAGGGAAAGGTGTTGCCGATCTCTATGGAAGAGCAAAGTAAATGGAAGGAAGGACATCCAAACTGGCTCCCCTATGCAGTAGGAGTTAAGGTCAAAAGGAAGATTATTTCGGCAGATCGGTCCTTAGAAAAGAAACTAGGTGAAAGATATGAAGGTCCATTCACGGTTGTCAAAGTAATAGCTGGTGGAATGACATATGATGTTGAGGGTCAAGGTAAAACTATGAGGGTCCACTATGCACATTTAAAGGTATGGGCAGACCCACCAGATTACCTCAGGCAGTATTTTGAAAATGAAAAAGGCGAAGTCCATTCACACAATGAATACAGGGCTGAAATGACAACAGAGGATGACATAGAGGAAGCACCAGTAGGTATCATGTATAGTATGCCTTCAGAAAGAGTCAGGAAGAAAAGAAAGGGTAGGACAGAAACCAAGGAAACATGGGATCTTTTACAGTTGGCCATTGGTAAACCAAGCCATAAAAGAGATACAGGGACTCAAACGGAGTATTTAGGAGAGGCTAAGGCGACACAAACAGAGGTAGATCCTATGCCATCTCCTATAGACACTAGTGATCTCTTGGATTGGGTCGATTCAGCACCAGAGGATGCAACTTCAGATACGGAATTCGACTTACAGGGGTTTGAAAGGGAGTTAAGGTTTCCAAATGACAGTTACACCATAGGTATAACCGTTTCAGACGCTACTGAAGAAGAAGAGGAGGTTCTAGGTAGTATAACTCCGGTACATGATGAGGATATACAGGTAAATAATCATGTCACAAGTAATTTAAATATTCCTTTTTATAATTTCAGATCTATTCATGAGGAACTAAGGGAAGTTGGTGAGGATCCTGAACAAATGATGTTGGCTGATAGATCAGAAGGACAAGGAAGAACCCAACAAGGATCGGAGATTGAACATCGGCCAATGACACGGTCAAGAGGGTCAGCGCCAGATCTCCCGAATGTACAGAAAAGGGTATTGGAGTATGAAAGGAGGGCTGAGGAGAGAAGGGCGTCTAGTGGAAACTAGGTTAGTTTATTGCTCTTGTTTATATTATATTTGAACGTTTTTTATTATTGTGTGTTTTATGGGATATTTTCCCTTCTTTAAAGATTGGGTTTCCAATCTTGAAGGGGTGAGTAGTGTCATGAGTCTAGTGACTCATGGCATCTATTTTGATCAACCTTCTAATTTATTTTACGAAGCAGAAAAGTGTTCAGGTTAAAGGAAAAGAACTCATTGTTTTCGTAAAAGAAGTTCTGGTAAACAGTAGTATCTGAGTTGTAAGGATTCATTACAAATTGTGATTACCAACTTTATAAGGATTGTTACTAGGCTGTTATTATCAGTTTTCCAAGGATCTAGTTACGAGCTGTGATTCCAGCTTTATAAAGGACAAATTCTCCCAAATAATTGGGAGACGAGTTTGGGGGACGAGTCACCCGAGTTTTGGAATCGAGTTCAAAGTCGAGTTTAGGACCAAACTAAAAGATTGGATTTTCGATTGGACTCAGACGCAAGGTTGAGTCTAAATAAGGTCACGACTGGATATTAAGGCCAAGGCTGAAATTATTGATCAACTAAGTTGCCAGCCAAATTTGAAGGTCCAGGTTAACCTTAGGTTAGCTACTGAAGGCTAAAAACAGGCTACGGAAGATTCCGAAGGTCGAAAGGTCACACAGGCCGTTTGTAAAATTGGATCAGTTTATTCAAAGGAGTAGGGAGCACCTTCCGAAGGATCATTCGTCTGAATAACGACGTTTATAAAGGAAGTATTGCTCTTTTACCTTTTGTAAATGACTTTAACCGAATTTGTAAATAAATAAACATAACCCGGGGTTATATTGCACTGTATATATTTGTGTCGAAATAAATTGGTATATAACATTTAGCTTAGGTTAGTAATAGGTTATTTGTAAATTAAAGTTGAAAACAGCCATAGGTAGGTAGGAATAATATTGGAAAATATTTAATCATTCACATTATTTATTATATATAAGAAAAACCAACTTTCGTGTCTTTTCAATCCCTTTATTTCTTATTGTCACCGTAACAGGAAAAGTCCTCTGTAAAGGAACGCAACTTTTGCCTCCCATACTGTATCAAAAGGTTGCACAGTTTAGCATTTGAGAGGTGGATCAAGACGTTTATCGTTATAATATATATATATAATATATATATCTTTTGTCTTTTGTACCAAAGATATATATATATATATATATATATATTATATATATAATATATATATTATATAAAAGATGGATAAAAAAATATATATATATAATATATATATATATATATATATATATATATATATATATATATATATATATATATTTTATATTACTATATATATAATATAATATTATATATATATTATAATATTATATTATATATATATATATATATATATATATATATATAATATATAATAATATATATATATATATAGTATTTATATATATAATATATATATATATATATATAATATATATATATTATATATATTATATATATATATTTATATATATTATATATACATACTATATATATATATAATATATATATATTATATATATAATATATATATATAATATATATATTTATATATATATATATATATATATATATATATATATATATATATATATATATATATATATATAATATATATATATATATATATATATATATTATATATATATATATATATATATATACTATAATATATATATATTTATATATATTTATATATATATAATATATATATATATATATATTATTTTATTATATATATATATTTTCCTATAATAATATAATAATAATTGGGTAGGATGATATATATATATATATAGTATATATATATATTTTATATTATATATAATATATTATATATATATATATAATATATATATATATATATATATATATATATATAGTATATATATATATATTTATATATAATATATATTGATAATATTAATAATAATATAATAATTGGTAGGATGATATATATATATTAATTATATATATTATATTATATATAATATATATATATATAATATATATATTTATATATATTAAATATTATATATATTAGAGAGAGAGAGAGAGAGAAGAGAGGTATTCAAAATTCTTTTTTTCAAATTTCTTCGTACATTTTCGCCTGAACGAAAAGTTTCGTTCTCGTGGATTCTCGTATTTTTTTCGTTCGTACAGCAAGGTAATAATGTCTGGCCTGGCCCTATATTTTACTATATGAAATATGAAAATCCATGTACGCCCATAGCAATTAATTTTACTCTTAAGAACACGAGTAGGAAGGTAATTTGAATGAATTTAGTTATTATAATTGCTATGTGCTAATGTAGTTGTTTATCTTTAAATTAATTTTAAAATCAGTTTTCTTTTTTTCACTTTTAATAAAATTGGTAATATTTTTTTAGTTTAAACTTTTCTCATTTAATTTAATTTTATGCAAAAAGGCCTCAATATATTGGGTAGGAGCTTACCTACCCTATCCGTACCCTACCTACCCTAATGTATACGCCCCTGATATATAATAAATATATATATATATATGATACTACATATATATTATTTGTTTTTATAAATATATAATAATATATATAATAATATATATATATATAATATATAATATATCCTCCTATATATGTATCCTCCAATTCTGAGAGGT
>JABUQX010072600.1:77500-84474 GCA_015478945.1 Trachelipus rathkii
GGTATGCTGGTATAAGGGAGAGTGGCTTGCTATCAATTTCAATGTTTATTCACATCGTTGCAACTATGGCAGTTCACGATTAATATTATGTCAGGAAATCTTTAAAGATATTTTATTTTACTTGCAGAAGGCATTAAATGCCTCTCATTTTCACCATTCAGCAACGCAGCTGCAAAGCTTAAAACTTTTCAGAGTTGAATGTCAAACAGCATAAATTAATTCAAGACGTTTCTACACGCTGGAACAGAACTTATGATATGCTTAAAAGATTGTTTGAACAAAAAGTTCCCCTATCCATATACGCTGCTGAATGCAATCAGAAAATGTTGACTGATTTTCAGTGGCAAAATTATTCCATTTACTTGAGCCATTTGACAACATCACTAAAACAAGCATTAAACGTGAAGTAACAGTCGCCCAAGTGATCCCTTCCATTTTAGCAATAAATCTATTTTTAAATAAGGCAGTTAAAAGCAAAAGCTTCAGTGGAATAATTACACTCGTTGAAGAGCTTAAGAATCAGTAGAAAAAAAGAACTTTTCTAAGTTACTATATGGAATAAATTCTTTGTGTGTATCTACTTTCTTAGATCTGCGATTCAAACAAATTTTTCAACATGAATCAGATGAAACAGTAAAAAATATGGTCGTTGAGGCATGGAAAGAGAAATGCATGAAAATTTATCTCCTGACTCTTCTGCTGACGATGATTCACGTAGTGGGGAAAGTGAAGCTGAAGGTTCCATTTTCACTTCTTTAATGGATTGTTTTAAAGAAATTGTGGCATCAAAATCGTCATATAGAAAAGGAAGTGAGAGTGAAAAAAGAAAGTCCCATTTCTTCTGACGATGTGATTATTGTACATAAAAGTAAAAGGCTACGTACATACGGAATTACATCAGAAATAAACCAAATATATAAGTTTGCCCTACTTTGACCAGTGAAAGACAATGCATATTCTCAATTGGTGGAACACTGGAAATAGTTTTTTAAGGAATTTGAAAAAACTAGCAATAAAATACCTTTCAGCTCCACCGTCATCAGTCGAAAGTGAAAGAATATTTAGAACAGGAGGAAATATTTATGAAGCCACAAGAAATAAGTTATCCCCTGAAAATGGAGAACTGCTAATGTTCTGTCATTTTAACCTTAGAGCTTTTTCAAATGGAGTTTAGTTTAATATCTTTTGAACACAAAATTCAATTTTCATTTAATTACTTGAATAAAAGATTTGGTTGCTATAGTACGTAATTGTTATTTACATTGTGTGTTGCTTTGTATTTAATAACACTGGTAAACATGAAATTTCTTTGGACGAGGTTTTCGCAATTGATTATTGATGTGCTGAATTCCAAAAATATAATCGGTTTTGCATACCATCGGCATTTGTGAGATTATTGTGTGATCACAGATTTGTAAATTTATGATTTTTTTAACCTTTTTCAAAGAGGGTCTATCCAATTATTGGGATATATATAATATATATAAATTATATTATATTATATATATATATATATATAATATATATATATATATAATATATATTATAATATTTATATTATTTATATATATTATACCAGGGTATATATATATATATATATAATACTATATATATATATAATATATATATATATTATATTATATATATATATCTTATATATATATTATATATATATATATTATATATATATATATATATATATATATATATATATATATATATATATAATGAAGGGGTGAATGAAATAGCCAAATATGATACTGTTTTTTTTATAGCAATATGTTAAACATATAAATACAACTATGCATAAAGAGTAATATGGGAAAACAATGAATGTAATAGAAGATGGGTTTAGTTAATGTAAACATACCTACGATGGTAGTAATTTTCTCTTGCTACATCGATCTAACTGTGCATAGCGTCTGGAAATATCCCTCACAAGCTCCACAATAGTTCCGGCATCATATTGATATCGGCCACTTCGGCCCTGGTAATCGTCCTTCCTGACACTTTAGATCTTGATGAAGGCGTTCAACCCGCTCATCACTAACATCGCCTAGGTTATCCAGAAATTTTCTTAGGTGAGAATGCAAGTAGTTGCAAACTTTTATCTCATATCTACCATCCATGAGAATCAAAACTGTCCAGCAGTTCCTGTACAATGTTAGTGGTTTTCGGCTTTCCTGTTCCCCAGAAAAATTCTTTGCTACATCTGAAAAAGCATTCCACGCTCTTGCCTCTAACCCAAGTCATTGTTGTAGCAAAGGTAGCATCACGGAGGAGTGTCCGTATTTGTGGGCCATCAAATATCCCAGCTTTTTTCCTCTCGTCACTCAGACCAGGAAACGTTGAGCATATATAGCGGAAGCATTTACCATCATGGTCCAGGGCCTTAACAAATTGTTTCATCAAACCAAGTTTAATGTGTGTAAGTGGAGGTAAGATGATGTTTTCTCTGTACAAGTGGTTTCACGTACGATGTTCCTGTCACCCGGCGGTCAGGTTTCCCTCGGTGGCCATTTTCTTTTGGTCCAGTGATCCTTTGCCGCCCGGCTTCCCATAGCACAGGAAGCAGTAAAATTTGGTGAAACCTGCTTGTTGACTCGAGCAAATGTTTACCATTTTAAGGTCGACGCATATTTACCATCCATTGGTACCTGATATTGTAGCCTCTCCAAACTGTCTTGATTTTTGCATACTCCTCTCTCATCCGTACCGAGTACCCTACTGGAACCGAAGCATACCTTTTGCCGTTGTGTAACAACACACACTTTAAACTGCTCTTGAAGGTGTCAATAAACAGTCGCCCCTCACCTGCATCGTATGCTGAGAGTCCCATAGCGAGTAGTAGGCCTGCAACTTCACTGCAATACACAAGGTTACCATCTGACTGGAAGAGCCTCCGCAGCTCTGCTTCTCTGTTACGATAAAATGTTACTCTTGTGCCATGGTCCAGTAGTCATTTTTCATGCAACCTCGAAGTCAACAGCTCAGGACAACTTCGGCAAATACAACTCTCATACAAGATCGTTCAGTTCACCCTGGGTGAACAATGACGGACCATCCGACTGTATTTCAGATGGATGATAGACATCATTCAGGTCATTGGCATCCATACATGTAGACGTACTAAAGTTACCACATGCTTCCCGAATATCGACCACAGTAAACTTGCGTAGCCTACGTAGTGCGCACATGAATTTTGTCATTCCTAGGGAATATGCAAAAATAGGGATCCATGATTGCACGAAAACGGGATGTGAAACAGCAAATCCGAGAATATATATGGAATCAGCACCTCCGAATTACTATATATCTGCTACAAAAGTCCATCAAAGAAAAATTTCACCTTTTTTTGTTGACCAGTGTAAGTTTTCTTTATTTTTCCTTAAATGGATGACCGAACTTTGAAATAACTATTCGGCCGAATAGCGAAGTGATTATTCGGCCGAATATTCGGTATTCGGCCGAATACTTTTAGCCGAATATTCGGTATTCGGTATTCGGCTTTTTTACTATTCGGCACATCCCTAATATATATATATATATATATATATATATATATATAGTATATATATATATATATATATATATCTATATATATATATATATATATATATAGTATATATATATATATATATATATATATATAAACTATATATATATATATATATTTATATAAATATATATATAATAGACATATATATATATTTATAATTAATATTAAATATATATATATATATATATATATATATATATATCTTGTATATAATATCTATATATATATATATATATATATATTATATATTAATATATATATATAATATAAATAATTATATATATATATATATATATTATTATATATATATTATATATAATAATATTATATATAAAGGAAATTAATAAATACATACAATTCTCAAAAAAAAAAGTAAAGAACTAAAGATTTAATGAACTTCACACCATAAGTAAATTTTCTCAATTATACGGTATTTTCAACTTTTTAGGGGTGTGATTACAACCTTTGCATGATTTGTCAGAGAATGCACCATATATATATATATTATATATATAATTATATATATATATATATATATATATTATATATAATATATATACACTATATATATATAATATATATGATAACATATATATATGGTAAAAGTTACTTAACGCCACACGAAAATACTATAAACTAGTAAATTTACTAAATATAAAACTAAGTTAATTAAGAAATTAAACATTCTAGGGCGAATGAAAACTATTTAAACCAAATAAAAAAACGTTATTGTTTGTTTTGGGTTCTAGTTTCCTCTGCTAAATTGTTAATGAAATAATATGTGTTGGAAGTTAATATGTGTCCGTGCGGTCAAAAAGAAAACGGAAGAAAGAAAAAGGAATTTGGGAAGGGTAACTAAACTTTTTTTTTATACGAAATGAATTTTCTGGAGTGACCTACTAACGCTAACTAACCTAACCTAACCTACCTAACATAACATAACCTAACCTCATTTCACCCCTAGAACATAGGGAACAAAAAACAAAAAATAGAAAATTCATTTCGCATCTAGAACATCTATTTATGTATCATAGAGGTTACCTGCAAAAAATATTTTTTGATCAGACCTCCCGTTCCGTGTGGGCGTTAAGTAACTAACTTTATCCATATATATATATATATATATATATTATATATTATATATATATATATAATATATAATATATATTTCTATATATATATATATATATATATATATATATAAATTATATATATATATATATATATATATATTAATTTTAATGAAAATATAAATAAATAAACACAACAAAAGAATATGTGACCAATATGTGACCTCTCAAATTTAAAACAAATATTTTTTTTCCACTTTCTGTAAATCATTCCACAAAGCCTACTAAAATATATTACTTATTTTATCAATTTTACTTTAAAATAATTAATTATAATTTAAGTATTATTTATATTATTTTAATTTCTTGCGAAGTTCAAAATTTTGAAAAGCAGTGAACTTTTCTTAATTCGTATTTTATTTTCTATTTTGCAGATGTAAATTTGTTTCCGGACGTCGGATGCATATGCAGTGTAACATATATGCTTAAAGTACCGTAAAAACAAGCTACATACATTATTTATATACTGCATAAATATATGTATATATGTATGTATGTATGTGTGTATGTATGTATGGATCGATGTCGAATATTATTTTAAAATTGCCTAGAAATGTATAAATAATTAAATAAGTAAACATTAATTGTTTATTAAGACATTTCCTTCTGCAACGTTGACCTAACTACAATAATAATAATAATAATAATAATAATAATAATAATAATAATAATAATAATAATAATAATAATAATAATAATAATAATAATAATAATAATAATAATAATAATAATAATAATAATAATGATAATAATAATAATAATATTAATAATAATGTACAATTAATTTCACCCCAGCTTTCTTAAAAACTAGTAGGGAAGTGTTAGACCCTCCGATCAAGGGCGACTCCACCTGCAAGGGGCATAAAACTCTCGGCAATTAAACATCCTCTTGAGATTTAAATTTAGAGTATTCTTCGACTTTTCCAAATTTAATTAAACTTTTTTAAAAAGTCAAATAAAAATTTCAGAACTTCCTATATTAAAAGGATGGAATTTGATTGGCTGAAATAATTCGTAGAAAGCTCTTAAGTTATGCGAGACAAGTAATTTATTATTCTCTTTGAAAAAAGTTAATAAAATACAGCGGAACCTACGATATAACACATGGCACATGACCATTTTTTTCATATAAACTTTTATCGTAAAATTAAATATAAATCTTGTATTTTTACACAAAATATCAACATTATAAGTAAAATTCAAGCAGATAAAGGTAAAATATTCCAATAATAATAATAATAATAATAATAATAATAATAATAATAATAATAATAATAATAATAATAATAATAATAATAATAATAATAATAATAATAATAATAATAATAATAATAATAAAAGGTATTTTTAATTATCTGGCTGGAAATTCTTATTTTAAAAGTTTGAAGCGAATCGAACACTTTTTTTAAAAATAAAATATAAAATAAAAATGAAAATGATGAAAGTCAAAAGAATATCCATTTAATAAATAAAAGCTTTCACCCTCAAAGAAATAAAATAATATTACATTCTAAAAAACTGTTTTATATATATATATATATATATATATATATATATATATATATAAATAAATATATCTATATATAGTCATTATATATAAATATAAAAATATATATATATATTATATATATATATATATATATATATATATATATATATATATATATATATATATATATATATATATATTATATATATATATATATATATATATATAATATATATATATATATATAAATAAATATATATATATAAATATAAAATAGATATATATATATATATATATATATATATATATATATATAGTCGCAATCAGAAAAATCCACCCTAGGGCTTCACGGGACTGCGACGGAACCTCACTATGGCATCTCGTCAATGTAGGGTTCATCCCTTGGCCCAAGTGGATCACAATTCACAATAATAACCCCTCACAAATCCCCGAAAATTCACTTCTGTAGCTCTTTCTTCTCTCCTCTGTCAAGCTCGACATTTCTCATCGGTTCAGGCATCCTTACTGACTCAATCCACTTCTTCTTCGGTCTCCCAGCCTTTGCGTGTTCGATTCCGTTGGATCGCCTTCATTTTTTGACATTGGCTACATCCCTTAAGCATAATTAAAAGACCATAATTAATAATAATAATAATAATAATAATAATAATAATAATAATAATAATAATAATAATAATAATAATATAATATAATAATAATAATAATAATAAAAAAAAAAAATAAAAATAAATAATAAATAATAATATAATAATATATAATAATATAATAATAAATA
>JABUQX010072602.1:0-5000 GCA_015478945.1 Trachelipus rathkii
TATTAAGAAGAAAAGAAGATGATAATGATGCTATATAACAATCGCTAGATTTAAACGATAGAAGGTATTTATAAAAGTATCCTATTGAAACGAATGTATTTTAATCTAGATACGTATTGGAGAATCCCACACGAAACACTGAGTACAGATGAATACTTCCGTAAAATGTATAAAGAGATACTTCAAAACAAACAATATATTTAAATTAAAAATTTTTTGAATTAGAAGTGTGAATTATAGAGGTAAAATCACAAACGACAACAACAATCAGATTAGGATGATTAAATTTACATCAAGGATCAAATAGTCGATGTTGAATTATTATCATTATCAGAACAAAAAGTTATAACTCGCATTATAAAATCAGAGGTATACTAATTTAGCATCATGGGTAAGAATAACTAGCGCCTTTGATTCAGTTCAAACTCCGCGATAGATATCCTGAAATGGTATACATTCGACTTGAGTTTTAAAATGAACAAATAGTTCATATAACAACCGCTTATAAAATGCTATCAGATTATTCTAATCATGTACTTAATAAAGAAAATTGTTTTATTAGTTTAATAGAACATCGAAATTTGTATCGATTGCTATCATTTGATATAAGTAGACAATCTGAAAAATTAAAAAAATTCAGTTACAAATATTAAAGTAAGAGCAAATTTTAAAAATATATATATATATATATCAAAACCTACAAAGGCTTATTATTATTATTATTATTATCAGATCGGCTTGTGAAACTACAATCTGATGGAAATAAAATGAATATCGCTTTTTAATTTTTTCTCTTAAATAGATGAGGTATTATTGTATTCATTGTAGAAAATTAACAAATACTGAAAATATATTCAAAAGGTTATGACAAATAAAAGTAGAATGCTTAGAGGTACATGCTTTGAATGTAAATGAGTAAACACTCAATTTACTTATAATAATCAGTGAAAAACAAAAATGATACAATAAAAAAAAATAAAAAAATAAAAAATAAAAATAAAATAAAAAAATAAAAAATAAAAATAAAAAAGGAGAAAATTATATATAAAAATTTATATATAATAACTTTTTACTCCTTAAATAAATTATGTATAATGATATGAAAGTATATCTTACATCGATTCAGATAAAAAAATTAAACAATGCAGTAAATAAAAAATCTTCTATATCATTTACAACTAACCCAAAACAAAAAGGAAATATTCCGCTTCTATTAACTCAAACTCAGAAATCTACATTTTTAAAAAGGTATACCATTTAATTTAAAATTAAGTATTTCACAAGTAAAAACATTGGCAAAACATGGAGGGTTTTTAATAACACTTCCAACATTATTAGCAGCTGCAAGTGCTATCGGTTCTCTTGCTGGTGGAGCTAGTGCTATAGCAAAGACCGTAAATGATAAAATAGACAGCTCAAATGCAATTAGAAGAAACTAGATGGCATTACCTTCACATGGAAAAGAAGAAAATAAATGGAAAAGTTTTTTTTTAAAACTATACCATCATCGAAAAACTGGCGAGGGTTTATTTTTTAAAACCATCTAAAAGATGAATATTCTGATGAAAGCACTGAGTCAATACGATCTTATGAAATACGTTAATGAATTTAAAATTTTAAACTTTTAAGGAATTTATATGAGAGATGCTCTCCCCCAAAAAAATTCTTATAAAAAGGAATGTGGAATCTTAAATTTGTATTCAGTTAAACGTTCAGGAACTCATTAGACATGTTGGTTTAAGAATTCTAAAATCTCATGCTACTATTTCGGTTCATTCGGTGTTAAACCTCCGAATGAATTTGAAAATTATATTCAATGCGATATTGTCTATTCAACGTATCAAATATAAAAACTGAATGAAGTTACTTGCTGTCATTTGTGTTTATTTGTTCTTTTTGGAGTAGCTTTATTGAAATTAAATTTTCACTCAATTCTACAAGAACTTTTTTTTTCTATAATAAATGAGTGCTAACAACTTTGGTGAAGGACCTCTAGCAACAAGTGGACCACCAGAACCGCGAGGACCTCGAAAACTCCAGGACCACCAGAGCTTTCAGGAATTGGATTTAAATATTTAGGTGAGGAAGGTAATTTTAATATCGAAGATAAAAGTCTGATAAATATAGCTTTTCCTCGAGAAAAAAACGATGCTACACCAAAATTTTCGTTTGTAATTTATTCAGAAAAAAATAAGAAGGTATTAGGTAAAATGAAAGATGAACGTTATAACAGGAAATATGATACAATAAATAACTAAATTAAAATCCTGATGATATCCATATTAAAATTTTTGTTGAGACAAAAATTCAACTGTTTGATTGCAGCTAAAATTTCTGATAAAAGAAGATTTTTGAAAAAGCGCTTCAAAAATGAACGATTACAAACAGATTCATGTGCTAGACTACTAATAAGACGCGCCATGAAACAATAGTATTCAAACTAATACACAAATTAGAATCGGGAAAGTTTCCGTCCGTATTAGGAATGAAGAGGACCATCACTTCGAAGAAACTGGTAATCGTTATGCCATAGTGAGGATCTAGTAGACTAAAATTATAATTGACACTCTTAGTAAAGATCAATTATTTCGGTGAAGTTATTTATTAATGGACATGAATTTAATGATTTAGCTGTAAATAAGTATAAAGATACAAATTCTACAAGTTAATAGAATAAAAACACTTTATTCATCTTTAACGACGGAGATAATCATAAATTTTCAAGCTGCAAGTGATACAATTAATGAAAAATATATGCATACTATTCAAATGTTTCTAAAATATTATTTAGGAAATCTGAATGACCTTTTCGAAAATGATATGTTGGGAGATGAACCTATTGAGGATGAGGAAGTTTGGTTTAATGAAAGTGAATATAAAGATGATAAAAATATGTAAGAACATATTTCTGTATATAACGACTCTAGGAGTGTGATGCATAGCTATGAAGAAAATATAGATAATAAATTATTTTAAGTGATGACTTTGGAAATGTGGTATATAGTTCTAATAATACTGATGCTGAAATTAAAAGAAAATTTGGAAATTGATTTATAATAAAATAATCTATAATAAATAGATGGAAAACAAATATGAGCTATTAAAAATTTTGAATTATTCACCTGATTACTTGCAGACTACAAAAAATATCTGATTTAAATAAAGAAGTGGTTTATAACATTATTGAACTTAGCAAACTAAAAACAAAATATGGTCCTGCAATGTTTGCAGTTCTACGTGTAGGAGAGGATGAAGTAACTAGTACATTTCTTCCAAGAAAATGTGTGAGTCAGTTGAATGATTGTCGAATTAAAGTTATCAATGAAGCTGATATCAAAATGCAATATATTGGTGGAGATAATCATCAAATTATTTTTCATAAGTAATTCATAAACCTTTTTTCTCTATAATAAATAATGGAAATATTATGTTCATTTCAAAAATATAATATAGATATTAATTGTAATCTATATAATATTTTTAAAGATCTAAAAATAAATCATAATTTCAAATATGATTACAAAATTAAAAATGATGGAGAATATAGCCAATATTATAAATTGTGTCGTTCACAATATACACAAAATAACGATAATAAACCATTAAAATATTCACCAAGAATATATTTAGAGAAAGTTATTACAAAAATAATAAAGTTATAAGGAACAATTATAATAAAATTTTAAATCTCAGTGATGAAATAGAAAAAGTATATCATCAGGAGGTAAAGAATTTCAAAAGAAAGAAACCATTAAATGTTCATTTTAAAATTTATAAATTACTACAATTATGCGGTGTGAAATGTAATATATCAGAGTTTCAGAAAGTTTTTAAGATTAGTGAAAATATATTAAATGAATTCAATAAAATGTGGGAGAAGATATGTGCGATTAACAAATGGGAGTTGAAATAAAATGTTCCTATTTCAGGTTCACGTTAAAAATGATATTTGAATTATATCTAAAATTTCAAATATAATATTTTCCTTTTATATAATTAATCTGAATCATTTTCTTCAGATTTTAAAACTTTTCTTTTTAATTCTTTTTTTAGGTTTAGGTAATACATTTTCATCATCATCCTCTTCTTCAGAATCTTCTGAAAATAATCTAATATTGAAGATAAATCTTTCAAAAATTTTATGTAATGAATTAGATTATTTAATTTTCTTTAGATTTTACAACTTTCCTTTTTTAGTTTTTTATTGGGTTTAGGTAATCCATTTTCATCATCATCCTCTTCTTCAGAATCTTCTGAAGAAGAATAAAATTTTATGCCATTTATGATGAGATTTTTAGATAAAAAATTTTGAAATTTTGCGTACTTAATTAGATTATCTAAAATAATTTCAAACTCTTCAATATCAGGGCTATGAAAAGTTTCTAAGTCTGCGAGTTCTTTTAATCTATCAGCGTAAACCCTATTAATTTTCATCAGATTTTGTTGAACGCTTTTATTACAGATTGATTCTATTTTATTTCTCTTATGTTTATTACTTTTTCATAAATTTTAAAAATTTTAATATTAGTATTACAGACCTCGCAAGTAGCCATTTTATTATAGATTTTTTATTATAAATGGATTTTCGGTTTTACTCATTCTCAGATCTTACCATTTTAAATTATATTTTGTTATTATAAATCAATTTCGGATTTTCAACATTATCAATAATTTTCATAGTTGAGAGTATGAACATAAAACTTTTTAGCAACCATATTGAATACTGTTTTTAATCATAGATTGAATGAAATTCGTACAATATTATTAAAAGCTGAAAATAAAATATTTTGAACAAAATAACTATCATTACTATTCTTATTATATTTTGCACTACCTAGTGCAAAGTGATACTATCCTTCTTATTATATTTTTACACTACCTAGTGCAAACTAATATTACATTTCTCTCTTAAAAAGCAGCGATCGTACTGTACCGTCAAACATGGATAGTCGTTTTACAACACACTCGGCTAGGGAGATGTTAAGTACAAAAATTTGGAA
>JABUQX010072602.1:10000-27591 GCA_015478945.1 Trachelipus rathkii
ATTGAATCAAAATAAAAGAAAATTATTTTATGATCTCCGTACTGACTGCTTGAAACAGAAAAATCACCATTAAAGTTTTGACATTTCACAGCGTCTCTATTATACCAAAAATCCTGCAATTCATTGGTAATGTTTCGCCATAAACCAAAGGGGTGAATAGACATCAGCTTCTAGCTAGGCCACCGTCTTTTCTGAGGGTATTTTCTAGCGACTAGCCCGTGCAGCTTACCTTCCTTTGGGTAACTTTTCAATGCTGGGTATCTAAACCCTGGGGGCAGTACCCTAGGTTAACAGTATTACTTTCATGACGTTCCTGATGTGCTCATGTATGTCCGTTGAGTGCACATGAAGCGTATTTTTCACCTTCACCTCCCTCTGCTTAGCTAACCATGGTACGAGGCGTGCCACGTAACAATGGGTTGTGGTCCGGTTACGAGCTATTTCTATGACGCCACTCTTTAAGTACATTTGGAAAGTGTACTTAATGCTCCCAGGGTCACCGTGCATCCCCGTGGTCCCCTTGCGGGGGAACTCACCTCAAGCGTCCGAGGGGCTCACTGGTAACACCGCAAGCGTCAATTGCGTGAATATATGATGCGCGCGCGAATACTCGACTGACCGAGTGCTCTGACAATCCTTTTGAAATTATTCAATGTGCGACGTGTGACGTCATTGAATTCATTTTTAAAAATCGACCCAAATACTTTCGATCACAGTCCAGTCGATAGTGAGAATCTAAACTCTCACCACTTAGCTTTAGACATTTTATTTAAACCACTGTGCTACTGAGGCCATGAGTCAATACGTTCAAAATTAAATTTTATACAATCCTTATCTTGTTTTTGCCTTTTTTCGAACTCTTATTTAATAAAATAATAGAATAGATGATATATATTATATATATATAATATTATATATATAATATATATATATATATAATATATTATATATATATATATATATATAATATATAGTAATATATATATAATATATATATATAATTGTTTCTAAGTTCTTATGGCAATAACTTTACATCTTCTAGTATTAGGTATTGAAGGGTGGAGAGCAAGAATTCGAGGTCAAAATCCCCGAATCTTGAAGGGGTGACCCCTTTCATGCGTACAACATCCTTTTAATTACTACATATCCTCTTCATACACAGGAGCATGGCGGTGTCATAAAATCTGTATAAATAGAGAAACTAAGCCACTGGCATTAAGTGATCGCAAATGAGTCGGAGCCAGACTGAAATTCTGGCTCCAGACGTGGTAGTTTCAACTCGAAATCCAACGCGAACGCGCTCGCAGGCGCGGAACCGACGCGTACACCCGCAGGCGCAATATTACCGCGGAACGAACGTGAAAAATATTTGAGGGTTTGCGGAAACATTTTTTCAATAAAAATTACGTTTTACCGGACCTCTAAGGACGTAAGCAGTATCGCAAGCTGCCCAGGAGGACGCCCCTCTCAGGCCCTCTCAGCCCCTCTCTGCGATGCGTCTTTACTGCTCCAAACCCATGCTTTAGTGTCACAACATCCATTTTTGTAAATTAAACACTAGTAGTGTTAAAAGTTAAGAGAGATGCTTTTTAATAATTTATATAAATATATAAAGTTATATATATATATATATATATATATATATATAATATAATTATATATATATATATATATAATATATATATATATATATATATATAGAATATATATAGATATATATATTATGGTATAGGATACATTATGTTTTTACTTTAAAAAATTATTTTTAACATATTTACCATTACTTTTTTAAAAGGTATACAGTAGTTGTACACGCAATTTAAATAATCCTCACCTCCAACCCACAAACATCTTGGGTATCACATCCTGATCTTGATGGAAATGAAAAATATAATCTCCAGATATCTCATTTCTTATAGAGTTTATTAATGTGATCAAACCCTCTCTCTTGTACGTTTGTGTCAAATCTGCTCGTAGCAAAAAATACGTATCTTGATTGAAATTTTTAGTTAAATAAATAGTAGTTATGACCGTGCATTTTAAACCTTTTCTACGTTACTATAATGTTTATACACAATATTCGACCATAATATTCTCTATATGTCCATCCAACATAGGAAAATCATATTATTTTACTTTAAAGTTATATCAAAGTATATAGTTTCGTTCCTATCATTCACATCAGCCGTTGCTCTAATGATGTGGCCATATACGTTACGCATTGCTCTAATGATTGTGTGCCATATACTTACGCATAACGATGCGCATCTTTGATGGATCTCTATGTGTGCAAGGAAGTCATGTCGAAAAATCTAAGGTATAATTAGACATGTGTACCAAGTTTTTAAAATATACCATCCACCTTAGAAAAGTAGGTTATAAGTCGCATAGCTACACCTTTAACTGAATTATAAACGCTGTTCATACTGGCGGGTTCTGTGTACAACTGATATTATATTCTATGATATATATCCTAGCACCATAAAATACGTGACGTTACAAACATGAATTTTCCTGAAAACTTTATCTTTTTAACGTTAACTCCATGATAATATTATATATTATATATAATATATATATATATATTATATATATATATATATATATAATATATAATAATATTATATATATATATATACTATATAATATATATATATATATATATATATATATTATGAAATAAGGTTTGGCTGTTAATTAAAAAACAAGTTTTTATTTTAAGGCATTTATAACATAATGTAAAAAAACATTACTCATGACATAATAAATTTTAACAACCAAATTAATATTAATGACAAGGCAAAATTAAGAAACCCACAAAACTAGCAGTGTTTAAAAAACATTAAATAACTAGTTTCCTATATGTGCTCTCACATAAAATTTAGGAATAAACCTCTGAACAGGCGTGCAACATAGTTTTTGTATAAATTAATTATATACTTTTTATAAAATGAGATGAATTATAATGATTACTCAACATAAAATTTTAAAATCTAAAGAAATCAATCAGGTAAACAGCTCCATTTTTCTCCCTATAGACAGAAACAGAAATCCAGTGCCCTCCATTTGTAATATGACGATGGCGATGTGTTGCAAATACGCAACCCGTTATCCCTTGCAAACCCCTCACAGACCCCACAGTAAATTAATAGTGAGACTCCTTTTTAATATCGGCTCTTTTTTGTTAAACATCCTTTTTATTTCTTCTTCCGTGTTCATCTTAATAATTGGGGAAAGCCACGGACGTACTCTTTCAATTCGATGAGCTGGGAGTCTCCAGAAATTAAACCAATACATGATGGTTGATTTGTTAGACTTCCGTCAAAGAGCAGACTGAATCTTAATTGTCCCCTTTCCATAATATGGTTTTAAATACTAGGCTAACAAGCGGAAAGTATCAAGCTGTAAAAGGAAAAAATCCCCGTAAGCGTATAAATACATATTTTTGCGTATATTCTTCAAGAATCTATTCCCGGCCACTATCATTTACATAGACGATGTATAAATCGTTTAAAAAGGTCGACGAACATATAGAGATGGTGCCATTGTAAACATTTCATAGTCGCCCGTTCGTAAGCTGTCCATTCACATGCAAAAAACTACCCTCCTAAGTCCGAATTTGAGTGAACTAATAGGAACACTTTTATAATGCCCTGAGATGCTTCATGTTCAACAATCCCTATTATCACTTTGTGCGGTTATTATCACTTTGTGCGGTAGATTTCTATTCACAATGTTAAGTATATTGATACTCGATAATCCCTGGGTAAAATTAAATAGCTTGGTTCCAACTCTTCTGATAGGATACTTAGCTGTAGTGTTCAAAAGTGATTTTTCAATTTATAAATGTCTCTGGGGTAATAATTTCACTTTTCTGACATAGAAATATGCCTCTAACAATTTGAAAGGTTCTGGACATACAGCCGTAGCTGCAGGTTTGCTTTTTATTTTAAGCGTAAATTAAGGGATTGATCAGGTTAAACGGATTTTGGTGTCTACAGCAGGAAGAATAAGTCTTTCTTGAGAGCAGAAATCACCATTCAAACGACCGTAAAACTCATGTGTTATTTGTAGTTTTAGTCGCTTTATCTATCTGGTTGTTAACATTCTTGGGGCTATAAAAACCACATGATTGAAGATGAGATTGCTTGGCATCGTAAGAATAATTTAACAAATGTTCTATATAACCTCTATAAGGATAATTCGCAGCTGACGCCCCTAGTGAAGTTTCGTTGAGATAGACTTCAATCTGGTTAAAACAAGTATACAAGAAATTTGATTCCGTGTACACTATATGGCCGTCGCTCGAAGGAAGATCTGTACCATCAGGTTTCATCAATTTCGTTTTTAAATATAAAAAACACATTTGTTGGATCCAAATACTGGTCCGAAGTGCCTGGAATATTGAATTCGAGAGGGACATCGTTGTTTGTAATTGAGTGTATGGGATTAATGCTGATGAAATTGGTCTCACTTCCACTAATATGGGTGGGGTTCATGGAGAAGAGGTCTAATTCGCTCTTACAACAGTCCGGGCTAGAAGGATGAAGAAAGTGCATCTTGCATGAAAGAACTCTAACCATATAATGATCAGAGTGTGGATTAAACTTTCCTTATATACAGTACAGTCACACATGCCAGCTAGTAATTAAATAGCGAATACATCAATGCATTTTTCCTTTAGAGGCCTTTTTACCCTAAGTTTTTTCTTAGCTGCAATTTTCTTGAGTCCTTTGCCCTGACCCGTCATCTTGCGTCTAATTTTGCGTTTGACGTTATCCAACATATCATCAGAAATATCAGCAATCCGTCTTTTTATGGACGTACGTGGGTTATCCCCTGTCACTATTTCTTGTATAGTATGCATCCCTGTTCTTATAGTTTTTTTACCTATGCATTCACCTCCTCTTTTAAATAGAGGCATTGCGCTTCTCCATAATTTGGCGAAAAGTCTACCCAGGCCATATTCTCGCTGTATTTTCGACTCGATAAACACTCTATTACCGTTAATTATTACAGGAACTTCAGTCTTATACTATCTCTACACTGTGAGAGTACGTTGATGAATGAAAAAATATAACCTACTGCACCCCTTATATATAACCTAGCACTCAAAGCTATTTCTTCAAGTTTTTCTAATATCGCATAGGAAAGATTTGCAACTCTGTTTAAAAAATAGTCCATCATATTGTAATTAATGCGCCTGCTTCTTTCTAATGTGAACTTTACACAACAGTGTCCTGTCGGTGAACGGATACGCTCGTCCTTCTACATCCTTTATATACAATCGTACAGAACCAAAATCTGAGCGACTCAGAGGTAAGTAATGAACATTTGGAAAAGTTATAACTTTCCCCTTCATAGGGAAATGAACCACCCTTAATAAAGGGGCTTTAGTGTTTCCTACATATTGATGTTCAACTATATCGGTGTAAATGTATTCCATTCCCTATTCCTGTAACATCTCTGAAGGTATGCATACAAAATTGAGCGAGATGGCTGTTTCATTAAGACTATTATACTGTTTGTCACACTCGGTATTATTTGCACTGTTGTGTTTTAAACAGCTGCAATGTCTGCGCCATAAACTATTGCCTCATCGCGCTAGTGTGTACATCTTCTAAACCAATCTGAACTCCTAATGATAATCACTGCAGGGTCTTTCAAGTTCACACCCAATGTGGACCTTAGTGTGACTGACACCCTGTCTTCTCCTAAGTGTATATTAGTGATGAATATTAAATCCTTACATATCTTGCTTGTAGCAAGTTGTGTGTTTAAATAACTATAAATATCAGGAACTGTTCTGTAGTAACCCTGTTTTAACACGAATTTCTCATAGAAATATTCTTTATCTTACAAGATAGTGCTTTTTAATTCACTGATGTTTGTTATTTTTAATGTAGTTTTTAAATATTCGGCATCTCCATACATCATTATCCAATGACGTGCCTGGGGGAGATTCTCAATATTCACGTCTAATATCATTTCGCATAATCCTACTTCATACATTCCCCTTTCAAGCTGTATAGGATTCATTAATTCTGTTGTGAAATTTGAGACTTTATTATCAGGATGTAGATCCAAAGACGCCGAAGATGGCAGAGTTAAATAGAAATGATGTACACTCTCCATGATTACAACTACAATTGATTAATGTTTCTTGATTTCACTAGCTTTTATATATGAATTAAACTTATCAGGATAGCCCTCTCATTTCACCAGATACTGTTTATTTCTACCCCTTCCCTTTGAACCTAATATTTTTTCTATTTTATATACATTACTCACAGGATCGAAATGAATTTTCTGTATTTCTTGTTTATAAAATCCTCCTTTTGTGTGTTCGCCATCTAAGTCTTTGAGATAGTATAATTTGAGCCCTTTAATAGGAAAATCCCTTGTACTATCTACTCTAAAAACTTCTCTCGACCATCCAGCTTCATAGCCTTTTCTAAACCTATCATCCGATCTAGACACTCTTACATAATCATTCACATTGATTCCTGATTTATCTTTAATTATACAAACTTTCTGGTTCTGCTGTAACACAGGTTTTATTTTTAACATTTCTAAAAGAGTTGTCTTTATAGTTCTATGGAAATATCTGTTATAAGAATAAGCTAGATCATCCAGTATGATAATATACTTAAAAGTATTCATTTTAGTAAAGTATAGATGCATACGTTCTTTGATCGTACGCTGTACTCTTTCTAGAATCGGGTCTTGGTATCCTGGGAATATTGTCCAAGTCTGCTAATCGTCGTGTATTTAAGATTAAAGTTCGGGGAAAATTAATAGTCTGAAGCTCTTCTTTGATGCTAGGCCATCCGGTTACAGGTCCCTTCTTCCCATCAAGTGAGAGATCCGCTATCAAATTTATAATATTTGATCCTTTAACTATTTCATCATCTATGATAAGTTGTCCTAATTCGTTCCATAATAATTGACCTTTTTAAAATATTATATAGAGCTAGTCCTGCTTTGCGACCTCTATTTGGTAAACTCTCCTCCAGGATATTTTTAAAACTATCTTCGTTTTTTACTTCAGGTTTTACATCCGCTGATAGATTTGAATCATCAGGATTCGACTTATCTAAGGCTGCACGTAGATGTAAGGCTTTAAGATCTATTAATTTTTGTACAGCTTCTTGATATAAGGCACGTTTTTCATGAATGTTAATGTCCGAATTTAATTCCTGTACACGTCATTCTCGTAATTGTTTATCTATTCAACTTTAGGATCATATAAACTTTCAGGTAGAGGTTGCAGATATGACCCTGTATCATTCTGAAGATGAGGGCTCTGGGGAGGTAATTGTTGATGAATTGATGGAGAGTGCATTACATGTATTGGGCAATGCTTCGGTTGTGGTTTGGTATTTTGCTCTGTGGGTGTATTATTATTATTATTATACTTCATTTTCTCATACTCGTTATAGGGTAGTACAGCCACCTTCTTCATTATGCGGATATCCACTTGGTTATCAACGGGGCTATGACCGAGAAGAGCAACGGTAGGAATACACCATCTCCCTTCTGCAGATACTTCTTTTTATTTCTAAGATTTTTTATGTTACGGAAAAGTTTTTTAATGATGTTTCTATGCCGACGTAGTTTTACCTTCTGAGGTCTGTTTAAAGAAACATTTCTTTAAACAGACTTCACACACACACACGATGAATTTCTTGTCCTCACTGATTAGTTTACGTTTTTCAGCTGTTTTTAGCTTTTTAAATTTTTTTTATAAGAGGGAGATACTTAACAAGTAGAGCACTCATTATTCAGGAATGTATACACATTTTATTTCGTGAGAGAGAATATTGGTGCGGAGCAGAACTCTGTATGTGTTTTAGGATGAAGTTCGCACTTTAAATAACCTTGTGGAGTAGATGTAACTTCTTTATATACTTTCAGGAACTCTTTTCTTCTCACAGGAAACATCTGAGTACCTTATGCATTGATCTGACTCATATCTCTTCTTTGACCGAACAGGATCAGATATTGAGTGTTTAAAGATATATCTCTCATGTATTTATTCTGATGAAAAATGTTCTGTGTAATGAAAAATACAGAGATATTTAAATGATGTGAATACACTGTAAACGTTTCAGCTGTCCTTATTTAACTTGTGCATTAAATCATCTAATACAATAATTTTATGGACTTGTACATTATCCAGTGATTTGACATCGTATATTCCTTCATGGAACTGAATTACATCTTTATATTCATTAAATTTTCCCTTGTAAACATTATAACACCATATTATCTGTACGCGCTGCTGCTCGAAAATCTCCGTCTCTCTCAAGATATTTAATAACTGAAAAGTTTTCCCACATCCTGTAGGGCATGTTACTAGACATGTCGACGGAATACGGAACATAAATTTACCCACATCCATACTCTTCAAATGCTCAACGGTTAATGTGACCGCCATGGCCTTATATATATATATATATATATATATATATATATATATATATATATATATATATATATATATATATATATATATATATATATATATATATACTATATATATATATACAAATATACTATATATATATACTATATATATATATAAATATATATATATAACATATACCTGCACTCTTATATATATATATATATATAATATGCTGCTGCTGCTGCTGTAACAACCTTAACCTTAACACTGCCTTTGCCACTGCCTTTGCCTGCTGCCCTGCCGCCCTGTTTATTACAGCAAATGGACCTGTGTTGTACGACGGTAAGAAGCCTGGGTTATGGAAAATAGTAAACAGTAAAGACGCATCGCACAGAGGGGCTAAGGGAGGGGTCCTCCCGGCCAGCTTGCGATACTGCTTTACGTCCTTAGGGTCAGCAAAAACGTGTTTTTATTGAAATGTTTCCGCACAACCCGAAAAATATTTTCGCGTTCGAGCTCGGTAATATTGAGCCTGCAAGCTCACGCGTCTGTTTCGCGCTTGCGGGCGAGTTCGCGTTGGCCTTCGAGTTGAAACCACCCACGTCTGCAGCCAGACTTCCAGTCTGGCGCCAGCACCAGAGCCAGAATTCCACTATGGCTCCGACTCATCTGCGACTCTCTTATGCCAGTGCTTATTTCTCTATTTACAATTTTAGTGACACCGCCGCTGTAAGTATGAAGAGAACACGTAGTAATTAAAAGGATGTTGCACTTATGAAAGGAGGTCTCCCCCTCAATATTCGGGGATATTGACTCCGATTTCGTGCTCTCCACCCTTGAATATCTAATACTAGAAGACGAAAAGTTATTGACATTAGAGCTTAGAAAAATTATATATATATATATATATATATAAAAATAAAAAATATATATATATATATATATATATATATATATATATATATATATATATATATATATATATATATATATATATATATATATATATATTATCATTAAACTTTATCTTATTAGATAAGAGTTCGAAAAAAGGCAAAATCAAGATAAGGATTTTATAAAATTTAATTTTGAACATATTGACTCATGGCCTCGGTAGCACAGTGGTTTAAATAAAATGTCTAAAGCTAAGTGGTGAGAGTTCGATTCCCACTCCGACTGGACTGTGATCAAAACTATTTGGGTCAATATTTAAAAATGAATTCAATGACGTCACACGTCACACATTGAATAATTTCAAATGGATGGTCAGAGCGGTCTGTCAGTCGAGTATTCGCGCGCACATTATATATTCATGCAGTCGACGCGGGCGGTGGAACCAGCGAGCCCCCGGGCATTTGAGGTGAGTTCCCCGGAAGGGGACCCCGGGGATGCACGATGACCCCGGGAACATTAAGTACAACTGGAAAGTGCACTGAGGCACACTTTCCAAGTGTACCTAAAGAGTGACGAAACTAGCTCATTAGCGTACATGAAAGTAACACTAACCCATGTATGTGTCTACGCCATGTACAGGGGTTAGCTAGCAGAGGGGGCAGGGTGAAAAACCGCTCATGTGCACTCACAGACGTACAAGAGCAATCAGGAACGTACATGGACGTACATGAAATATACACTTTACCTCGGGGTACTAGGGTAGTACGCCAACATTGAAAAGAACCCAGGAATGTAGCTGGCACCTGCTAGATGCTAGAAAGTGCCTCAGGAAAGAGCCTGGCTTTGCTAGAAGCTAGATCTAGCATCCCTTCACGTTTGTCATTAATATATATATATATATATATATATATATATATATATATTATTATATATTATATATATAGTAATATAGATATCTATATATATAGATTAACTATATATATATATATTAATATATATATTAATATATATATATATATTAAATATATATATAGTTCTCAGAAAAGAGTAATATATATTGCATTACTTTTAATAGTGTATATATATATATATATATATATATATATATATATATATATATATATATATATATATTATGTTTATATATATTATAAAGCAATTAGGATAAAATGGAAAATAAATAAAGTTATAATAAAAATAATTTAATTTTTATAAAAAAAATATATGTAATTACGTAATTTAATAAGTATTAATATATATACTATAAGTTATAATATATATATATTATTAATTAATTATTATATTTAATCTGTTAGACCTTAGGAATTTCATGGATCAGTGAAATTTTTTTGTTATTTTATTTTAATAAAATTTTGGGACAGCATCCCGAAGAGGCCAGGCATTGTATAATAAATAAAAACTAAACATCTACAAAGGAAATATAAATAACGCTTTTTGACTCAATCAAGCAATTATCATCATGAATACAGAATTTATTTTTTGGTTATTTAATTCTAATTTTATTAATTGGCACCTAAATATTAGTAATATATAACATTCGATCAGGCGGTCAGTATTCAGCTGATGTGATTTAGACATTGTATATCCCTAGACTTTAGTTTTCGGAAGTGGCAAGAGTTGCCAAATATAATAGATTTATTTTATTTTTTAACGCTTTGGAGAAAATGTTTATTTTTTCTCTTTTTATATCCATTTTAGGGGGTTCGAGCCGAACGTAAAGGAACAGAGGGCGGTAACAAGTAAGTATTACACTACCCCGTCGTCTACCACCGGTAAGGTTGGATCCCGAAAAACCCACGACTCTGTCCATTCTATAGTTTTTAACTCCACGTGGGGTTCCTAATTTATAGTATAATAAACTATAACATAAAAAAAATTCAATCATTTTTAGGCCACCTTTGTATGCTCCTCGGAGTACTCGACTATTAATTCCGGTTAAGTTATCTCAAATACCATAGTAACTAGTAATTTTTTCCAACATTAATTTTTAAACTATTTAAAAAATTTTTTAAAAGCCGTTATTATTTTTATTTTTTTATTTCATGGGTAAAAATGTCTCCTGAACTTAAATTAAAAATAGAATATTTATTATTTTCGTGTAAAATACATATAAGTATTTACTTTTTAAGTTATACATGCATAGTGTGTCTTGTCGGGATGCTTAGGAACTCAATATAAAAATTTTAATAATATTTAGTTATAGCATTAATATGATATACTAGCTGAATTAATTATAGGCACTCTTGTGATTTAGAAAGAATTAGGCAGATATTTGGAAAGTGATTTTATAAACCATAAAAACCAATAAATAATAAAAGTAACCAGTAATAATAATAATGAGTATATTCTTAATTTTAACATGAGAAAAAAAATTAAAACGTCATATTTATGTGCTAAACACGTGTGATAAGAGATATATAAAGTTTCGGGTAAATTTCTGTATCTCTAATATTGTATTCTTATGGTTTAAGTCATAAAAAATATTTATTTTTAGAATGAATGCATCGATTTGGTATAACTAATTACAAATAATCACAATTGCCACATCTTATTACAAACTTTGGAAATTTAGAGAAGGTAATAAAGCACCAAAACTATACCTATATGGATAGACGACCTCAGTAAACCAAGAAAAATAAGCTACTCTCTTTTTCTTTCCCGATTATTTTTATATTGTTCAACATAAAAGAATATATATCAATCTCTCGGGCGCATTTCAGTCCAAATAAGTACAGACAAGTATATTCTCGCTTTCCGTTGGAAAGCTTTCTCACAAGACATGTGCGATGTTGTGTCAAAAAAAAAATAAAATTAGTTTGTTAAATACATTTTAAAATATGGTATAATCGCTTCATTAATTGTTATTTTTTGCATACCCAACGTCTTGCTCCTCAGCACTCAAATTTATTGTTAATTTCATAGATATTGACAACTATGAAAAAAATGAAAAAATAGAAATTTACCGAACATAGCATTATTATATTCTTCGGACAATATGGTTGAATTATGTATGTATGTGATTGATATATGTATTTATGTAATGTATGTATGTATATTGTCGATGCAGTATGAGATGGTAATGTATAGTATGAGTCGGTAGAGGTAATAAGGAGCGGTATGGGCTGGCGAGCCTGTTTAGTTTTTATGTTTTGATTGTGTGTAATATCTTAGCGATAGCCCGCGAAATAGAATTAGACTATTTTGTAATGTTAATCAATCTTTGAAGAGGACCAAACAACGTGAATCACACACGTCACACACACTCGGAATAGACACAAAACGACACACTTATCGTCTCATTTAGTCGCGTCTCAAAAAGAAGTTAAAGAGTTGTTATCGCTAAAAAAGTTTCCTAATTCCATTTCCTCTGTTTCAGAGGAACCATATTTTTTTTAGAGCGATGGAAAAGAAATAGTCTATTGGAGGAGAGTATAGGAAGAATAATAAATGAGGCAAATTTTCTATTTTAAGTTTGTCTACTAATATGGTATATCTATTATTCAGACAGTATATTTATTATAAATATAAAAATAACTTTATCTATTGAAAATCAAAATATCCGAACACGTTATTATTTGAAGCACGAATTTAGTATGTAATCAGCACATCTTGTGTTAGTAATATATATTAAAAATTATATAAATGATATATTAGATTATATTTATATATAATAATAGTATTTATTATGATTTTTTAAATATATTATATGTAGATGGTGCATATATGCTCATTAGTCCGTTTGATGGTAATGTATCAACATCGATATTTTAGTAAAGATGGAATATGATTTTTAAATTATTTGCCTTCTAGTGAAGTCTGAGCTATTTATCGTGATGTTAATAAGCGGATATGTGTTTTGAAAATGCATATTATATACGTATTAGTTTAAATTAACCAATTAAATAAAAGACAAGAAAGTATGATTAATTATATATATGATTAACTTTCTCAAAACCTAATATAAATTTAATTAATAAGTAAATGAAGTAAATTTCTTTCATTTATATCTGACATTATATACATGATAAGATTATATATATATATTATATATATATATATATATATATATATACTATACCTCATATATAAGCAACAGTGAAAACAGACTATATATATATGTTTATAATTTTATATGAGAAAATATACTTAGTGTAAGTTAATTATATCTATAACTAACTGTAATTTAAGTTAGTATTTATTCACGTTGAACCAATTTATAATATAGCTACTATGTGTATGATATGTTCACAATCATAGGATTTTATACTATATATTTGCAATTTATTATTATATAAATAGAACAATATAAAATATTATATATAATTATTTATATTTATATAAATGTACAATATATATATAATATATATTATACATAGTATATAAGTCAATCAATAATTATTATTTTACTTATTCTACTTAGATAAGACGATGTATACAAATGTATCTTAGTATATAAAATACTATTACATTTTATAGGAGTATATCTATATGACAATAAAGTAAATATAATACATTTTAGGCTAATGAGAACTGAGATTAATAGTATATATATAATATCATGAACAATGCTATTACACATATATAACTATAGCATATATATATATGAGTTAATTATTATCATATTATTATAGAATAATATTTTAATATAAGTATTATAAAGCTTCATAACAAACCCAGGTTACTGTTTCCGTATTTTTTCTTTTAAATTTTCTTTGTTTTCGTGTTAGAGAAGGGATATCAGGTGTTGTTTAGAGGTTAGGGTTGCACGGCAATTAGGTGTAGGTAGGTTTATGACGCTGGCGTAACTAACTAAACCACTGACTAGAATAACCTAACTAAGCTTGGCTATGACCTAGCACCTAGACCTAACCTATATCCCTAATCTAACTCAATCAGCGCTAACCTAAGCCTAAACCTACCTTTCTCATCCTAACGCTCGACATAATTCACACCCTAACTCGACATAACTTTTCACCCTACACGACATAACCTAAAACAAAAATTAAAGAAAATATAAATGAAACTGAAAATATATTAAGTGAGGATTGTACTAATATATATATTATATATATATATTACTAATAGCTATATTATATTAGTTATATTATTAGTACCTATTTATAATATGTATATCTTAGTAGTATGATATTATGCACACTGATAAGTAATAACTTTATATATATAAGTAAGTAGTATATATATATAATAATCATACACGAATATAACAACAAAAGATATAGTATATATTATACTAGATATATATATATATAATGTATTGAAGGAATATATATATGTTTATTTGCCGGCAAAGGATTGCACAATTATATCTTTTTGTAATTTTATTTGAAAGATTATCATAAAATTTTTTGGTAGAATACCTACATTTAAGCGTTATTTCCATTTCTGATATAATTTTAAAGACAAATATTTCATATTTTGAAAAAATTATTTCATGTAAAGTTTCTTATGCACGATTAGTCCATTGTAGCTGCCCCTAAAGCCTGTTTCGAGACAAACTAAATGGTGTGATAATGGGTAACAACTGATATGCGCGATTAGACTTACGATTGAATCGAAAAACAATTCCGATATCTGATTACATTAGCCCTACCGCCGACGACTACTCAGGTCAGCAATGGGGCACGTCGCGCGTCATCTGTTTCACACTCCAACTTTGCAAAAGACTTCGATTAAGGTTTATAACTATGGTAGATACTATATAGTTATATATATACTATTTATATATATATATAGTATGATTATATATATTATATATATATATATCATATATATATATATTTATATATATATGATTTTATCATATATATATATTCTTATTATAAATTATACTTATATATGTAATCAATTATATATATTTAGATTTATTATATATATTATATATATATTTAATATTTATATATAAATATATAGTATATATATATATCTATATATATATATATATGATATAATATATCTAGTATAATAGTTGAATTTTTATTTGATAAGTATATATTATGATAATAGTAATATTATATAGTATATATAGTATTATAGTATATATATATATCTTATATATAGTATATATTTTAATAGTATATATATATATAATATTTGCTTGATCTATGAATTAAAATAGCTAGAGATACTCTTGAGTGAAAGCTTGAATTTAATCTTAATTGTTATTTAATAACAATGAGTGTAGAACATTGTAAATATGTATAGTTTTTCCTTTCGCAGGGTTGATACGAGGAGGGGGGGGGAGGGATAATAGAACCGCAGAAGAACTTCGCACACTGCGTTGTGCCCCCGGCCTCCGGGATCGGCCGGCTCCCGTGTGACCATCGTCCTTACGAATAATTTGGAGAGAGGCCAACTTGCCACTCCAGCCAATTGCTTGTTGTTTGGTGGACCCGTCCAAAACGTCGAACTGGAAAAAATTGCGCCTGCTATCATAGTATCCAGAGCTTTCCATGCATCCACTGATAAAGGGTGTCCACACTCACACTGAGGTCCTGTACCTCCCGATCCTCCACAGGTACGACAGGCGCGTCATTCAGAAGAAAGGCGGCAAATCAGAAAGCACGATGAAGTCGTGGATCGCGGCTAGAAACGCTCCTTACTTAGATAAAATGCACTGGTTTCGACACATGGGAAGACATCGAACGACTTGATTTCAGGTTACAGTCTTGTCGGCCCTCCGCCCACTATAGAAATAGTAAAATGCCTGGAGCTTTTGACGTTCTAGCACTGCAAGCAGTGTGAATTTGGTTACAGCGAACAGTGTGAAAGTATAATTGATCAGTGCGAAAACTGTCACCACCTTTCTTTTTTCAACTTTTTGTCACACTCAGTCAAGGGTGGGCTTTGCATTTTTCCCACAATGTGAGCGTGGTTTGCGCTTCAGATACTGTGGGATTGTCTGTATCGTTTCCTGCGAGTCAGGCCGTTTCTGTCTCATATGTAGATCATTCGAAGATCTCAAGCTGTGCTACTGAGTTCAACGGGAACCATAGTATTAATCTCTTCCCTGGCTCACTCGCGGTGTATACAAGAGGTAATAACAGGCAGCGGGTGAACCTATTGCTAAGTGGTGTTTTTATTTGAAGATTGAGAACACAAATTGGGAAGTTATTGGAGATTTCTAAAATGGAGAAGTGACTTCCTGATGGGTCACCAAAGTAGATTTTCCAAGTTTCTATGTTACCTTGTATGTGGGTACGTAGAGCCTCCGCCAGAACACTGACAAAGGCGGGATTGTATACCAAGCGGACTGAGCTCGTTCAGGCGGAGGAACATGTCAAATGGGAGCCCTGTTGACCCGAAGAATAGTTTACTCCACTGACACATAAATTAGGCTGTATGAAACCAGTCCTTGCTCACCCCGCTCCTTAGCTGAGGAGTCTTCAGCTCTTCAGCTACCGTCAAGGCGCTTACTTCTTTAAGGTCTGTCTGCTCTGAGGACAAAGTTAAAACTGGCCGTCGTTCGTCCGACCACTATAAAAAAGATTATACGAAGCAGTAATTTGCCCGGGAAGAAGCTGACTAGTGGACAGAAAAAGTCGCTTGAAGCTAGGCTTGTTGCAAGCCGTTCGTGGCTTCCTTGGAAATTACAAGGCCTAAACTATAAGGAGGCTTGTTGAAGACCTTGGTCAGGATACTACAATATGGCAAAATGGACCGCAGGGATTTTCCCTCAAAGTCCATATCCTTGATGCCTCATACTTGCGTAAATTTAGGAGACGCATGGGAGCTGAGCGTCAGAAGAGGCCATCAGCGAGGCGTTGGTTTCAACCAGGGAATTGTGGCATTATGATGCGGAGAGGGTGCGGTGCGGCCTAGCTAACGAATAAGCCTATGGAATGCAAGTCAGAGCGGGGATTTGCAGCGAGTATAAAATAAAACGCACAGGTCAAGATACAATGATCGACGTTCGAGGAAGCATTACTCAGTGTACAAGCGGGTTGGCACGGTTGGAGTCATGATTGCGCTGTGGGAATAGACACTTATCGTATAAGGGCGTTAAATCCCAGAAAAGAACATCCTCACTTCTAAATATTTTTGAGGTTCATTGTTGTACAAACTACGAAATTGAGAAGAGTGCTACTTTTTTGAGTTATATGTCGTTTTTGTTTTTTCTATGATTGTGTAACCTGACAAATAAATTATGATCAAACCAACTTTTTATTCTTGGTGAATTTTTTGTAAAAGGGTATTGTGTGAATAGCATTACCCTGGTACACAAAATCAAAAGTTTGGGGAGGAAATA
>JABUQX010072603.1:20000-22526 GCA_015478945.1 Trachelipus rathkii
AGTGAAATGAAGTCTCCTTATACCCACACGTTATAGAATACTATAGTACTATAGAGATATTTTTTGTGAAAAAATGCATGACTGCGGTAAAACTAAAGTTTCAGATTTTATAACTTCTGTCAATCATTCATCCAAGGAACTTTCTCCACCGACGAATGGTCAGGTACTCAACCAGGAATTTCTTTATCTCTGACTAGTCATACCGTTGACAAGGATTTCAAACGCCAATATTATGTGTTCTGTCCTAAACCACTCACTGGACACAACACATAGGAATATTTGAATCATCAGTGGTGATGTATTTAATTGAATGTTGGAAAATGAAATGGAATGCATCTTTTTGAAATCATACCCTTTTACTTTGCAAGAACTGAAGTAACAATCGTCATAACACTCAAACTCCGTTAGTCATTAACCTTGACATTAGAAATGCTGTGATATCTTAAAAATCAGTCAGTGAACTTCTCTCAAAATGTAGGTCAAATGTGGCATGCTTCAATCATTCGATTATGACTCAAGAAGAAGAACTAAAAAAAATACACGCCAGAATATAATGTTCTTTAACTTTCAGTAAAACATGACATTACCACTCTCTTGAATAGCATTCTGCAATTGATGATAATAACGCAAGAATTAACATATCTAACTGCTTATTCTGTCGCTCTAATGATAATATAAATTTCTTAACATCCCATGACAATTATATTCTAGCCAATTATTTCACGGTCTCCAAACACCCATGACAATTTTATTTTAACCAGTTATATCACTGAACTCTAAGCCTTTGAAGATATCACCAAGATAACCATCAAAACCTCGTCGTCAATAACAAATGTCATAACTCTCATAACCAGTCTATAAATAGTATTATTATCCTCATACAATAACAGTCAATAAATAAAAATGATGAGAGCGAAGACGATATTGAGAGAAATTAACATAGGTTTTATTTTAGAGTGAACAACGACTTGAATTCTATAGACACGTTTTTAGATCATAGATTAAAAACACAATTTTTCACTTCAGTTTTTTTTTTTTTTTTATAAAAATAAATACGTTATAAGTCAATGTGAAAATGTGAAGAAATTCAAAAATCTAAATCTAAAATAGTTAAAAAACAAAACAAAGAACAGCAAACCTTGCTTCAAAAACGTCTTAAGCAACACCGTCACCGACGTCTTGTATGGAACTCTACATTCGGGCAGTACTGTTGAAGATGATCACCTATCTAGATAGGCGCTAAAAATCGTCGACGAGTACAACAAAGAGAAACGACGCATTTGTCCTGAAGAAAACCCTCTTGTATGGTGGAGGATGCATGAGGAAACTTATTCTGATCTTTCAATTAGTAAAGACTTACCTTGCTAGTTCGCCAGAAAATGTCTCTTTAGTGATGCTGGTTTGATCTATTATGAAAAACGTAGTAAATAATAATAATAATAAGCAACATAATAATAATCAATAATAATAATAATAATAGATAATATATTAAATAATAATAATAATGAGCAACGTGTTACGATCCACCAGAACGCAAGCGTTCAGGCTGAAAAATTGTTTTTGAAGTATAACCTTTCAGTAAGTTATTTCAACTATTGATTATATGCTAACTGTAACTCAAAAAATTATTGAAATGGTTTACCTTCTTTCAAAAGGAGGAGGTTGGGAAAAAGAGGTTGATGGGATGCGTGTAAGAAGAGTTGGTCCTTGTTCTTCTGCTTTTTTGGAAAAGTTAGGAGATTGAATGTATTTTATTTTCTTTTTATATCTCTTATATATTCTTTTATTTTATTCATTCAGTTTTTTGTTGTTTGTTTTATTTTGGCTGAACGCTTCTTACAACAGAAAGAAATATTTCATTTATACCTAGTATAAAAAGTGGCGCATTATTATTGGCTATATGAAATATTCGCATTCTCATTTGCGAATGATAAGAAACATCCTCATGTTAAAAAAAATATATGTTCGCATTCACTTTGGCAAATATTAAAAAAATTACCCGCATAACTTTTGTATTCACGAATATTGGAAAAGAAATATTCTATCCATCTCTAATATATATATATATTATATAAATATATATATATATATATACTATATATAATAATATATTATAATATATATATATTATATATATATATATATATAGTATATATATATATATTTATATATATTTAATATATTGCGAATATAAATATATACAAAGTGTTAATAGATACATAAAATTTAACCTGTATAATGTCCGATGGAAAACTTATAACAAAATTTGTGAACGCGAGCAAGTTTTGACAAGTTAAACAATTTCCTAGTTACTAGGTATTTATTTGTATGAATTAATGGGCTGGTTGCTGATGGGGCCGGAAGGGTGGAGTTTTCTCCTCTCTCTCTCTCTCTCTCTCCATCTCTCTCATTCTCGTTCTCTCTCTCTCTATATATAATTTATATATATATATATTATATATATATATATTAGTAATTATATATATAGTATATATATATAATAATATATAATATTATAATTAATAA
>JABUQX010072604.1:0-15000 GCA_015478945.1 Trachelipus rathkii
TTTGTCTGCTTAAATTATCGTGAAGTGTTTTTTTATATGATAAATTTTGTAGCAACGAGAGTCATGTGAAATATAATGAGAAGCAGATATAACATAGAATTAGCCTCAATTTTGGTAAGAAATATATAAAAATAGTACTGTATGAAAAGTTAAACTGAAGATTTGTTAATTTAGGCTTAGGAGTAAAAAACATAAAAGTTAAGTCATGGCAATATAATAAATATTACAATGACAGCGCTGGATGCGAGAAACGCCGGTCTGTTCTTTGGCTGCCTAGATATCTACAACACCGAACCGTTTCCGTGCCGGCGTTCATAATCTAAAAGATTAATATCAATCTGCACAGCTGCCCTTACGCTGGGGCCTTCTCAAACAGGCGGCTTCCATCAAGGCACGTCCCCAATCGCCGCTACGGAAGACGTTATTCTTTTAAAATTCTTCTTGTGTAAACGAGTGGGGGTCGCGGGAAATAAAGCGTAAAGTGGATTTGTAGGTCTCACTCTTGTGTTTCGAGAAGAACAGCCGTTGGGATTTCATATAATATTTTATTGAGACCTTCGCAGAGGCAATATAATTGTCTTGTCCAACCGTCCTGTATTTATTCAATGGAAGTTTATCGCAAGATGCCTTCATTCCCCCCTCCCTTATATACGGCGGGAAAGAATAAAATTAGTCTCTATCCTCCCTATTTCCACGGTGACCTGCTGCCTACCTAACCCTTGTCTCACGTTCTCTTTTAGTAATTGAGCCAGCACGTGTAATTACACGATTATATATAATAACGTATTATCGATTCAAAAGTTAGGTGTTCTATACGCTGTAGGAGTATTAGCTTGCTAATAACAAATGTGAAATAATGTATACAAATTGAGATAAGATGTAAGCTTATTTATTACCATATTGATGAATAAATTATATATTTACCAGTCAATATGTATTTTGAGATGATAGTTAGTCTATATGTTGAATTAGTGTAGTATGCTATAGACTATACAAGAAATTATACTTCTCATATAATTCTGTAATTTACAATATATAAAGTATCACATAATATTATTCATTTATTGAGATTATATAGTAAGGAAGTAGAAGATAGGTTGGATAAACATCATCTTATTTAGAGTGGAGGGTAAAATATTTTAACAACGTATACTTATAAAATATTATTGTATTTTATTCTTGCAATTGTATTATGTATACAATATATGAATATAAAATAGTTATATAATTATAACAGATCTGTTATTGTACTATTATTAGCATAAATGTTAATCTATATGAATTTACCATATACTCACTATTGTAATACTATATAATACGTAGAATTATAACCTGTAAAAGAATAAATTAAGTTAAATAGGATAAGGTATATTTGTATTCTAACTCCATGATAGTAAATTCTTATCTTTATCAATTATTAATACAGTTTTATTATAATTTAAGTATTATTATATATTTTCTCTGAGTCACTATCTATTTTACTTACTATACTTTGAGATATCGTTATTGGTTATATATAGATTATATTATATATATATAGGATATATATATATATTTCCATTTTTTTTTTATTACAGCATTATGGTAATTAAAATTAATATTATTCTTATATAGTTTCTACATAGATTTTCTACTATAATATTTATATATAGGATATTGGGTACTATATTATTTATATATATATAGATATATATATTTATTATAGTGGATATGGTATATAGTTTATTGAGGTGAGTATCGGATACAACTTTTCTTAAAATTGTCCACGGTTGCCCAGGTGTCGTTGATTTTTCATATCTGGGGATTACCGCGTGTTGTTTTCCATTCCTATATGTAAAGACCTAAAAATTTGATGAGTGAGTTATGCTGAGACAGATTGCTAGGTAACCTATATGGACTTTATTGATATGATATATTATATATATAATATATAATATATAATATATGTATAGTATTAGTAGGGGTAGTAATTTTGGGGTATTATGTGTTAGGTTGTAGTATTAGGTAGAGCTCTGGGTAGGTATAGTATGAGATTAGATCAGTATAGTATAGTAGTATAGATATGTTACTATCTATGTTTATATTAAAAGTAATATATTAGTATTATATAAATTAATTAATATATAATATATATACCTATATATACATATATATATATATATAATATATAGTTTTATTTATACTAGTTAATATATATATAGAATGTCAGTAACACCTATATATATAGGATTATATTAATATTTTATTTAGGTGTAATAATATAATAGTAGTAGGTAAGTTAGGTATATATATATAGTAGATATATTTGTGGAGTGTAAGTGGTTTATTGATGGTATTATAATGATATAAGTGATTTAGTAGATTTGGAGAGTGGTTGTTGTTGGATCAGAGGTATAGCGCCCGTAGCTATAATATATATCTAGTACTACTATATACCCTGATTATACATTTATTGTTAGTTTGTTTCACATGTACTTATGATAGTCTTCTGAGCCGTATTTACTAGATATGTAGTTATACACTTTTGAGATATTGAATTACTTTAACATGTTATATAGTAACTTGTATCATATTCGTCTACCTTTTACAATATATATATAAATATTTTTATGGGAACGAATCACGTATTGGTATATATATATATATTATATATATTATAATATATATACATACGTATATATATATATATATATATCTATATATATATAATTTATAATATATATATAATTACTATATAATATATATATAATATTATGTACAGAGATGGGCAGTACCGCGGTACAATGTATCGGGGCGATAACTTTTTGTACCGATACCCGGTATCTGCCCAAGCACCTTTTGAAAAAGTACCTCGATGTAATACCGTATCGCGCGCAATCAAATTTTTTATGTACCCGTACCGAAAAACACGGTGACGTTTTAATCGTACAACGTTTGGTGTATTATGCACAGTTTTTTTTATAGGAATATTTTTTTTTATATATTATATATATATATATAATTTTTTTACTTCTTTTATGTTTGCTTGTACTTATTAAAATTCTATGGTAAAACTTTGTTTTTAGAATTATATATAGAAAAATTAGGCCTCCAAATATCATATTTATAACTATGAACGAAATTATCAATTATAAGACACCAGCTGATTTACACTGGATTTCATGAAACTTTTATAAGAAATATGTTGTAAATGATGCGTAGTGAACAAAGTTTTAAAAATAATTTAGAAAATGAGCCTGAAAAAAGTTGGATGCAAATTTTTAGACTTCATGACTATACTAATATTGCCAGATGCTTATTATGTTAAAAAAATTGAAAATGCTTGTATTACTTTGTTACTTAAGATAATTTATTATTTCCAGCACTCCGGGTTGGTGGGGAACGGGAGTGAAGCTCCCAGGTAAATTATGCATTCATTTACCGTGTTCTATGTGCCATCTAAAGTTGCTATAAATGTTACCCCTGATTTTTAAAATGAAATCGTCTATTCTCCATTTTTACTTATTTTTTTAAATTCTGATTTATTGAACTAACAAGGTGCTTCTTTAATAATTATAAACAATAATACATATACTATAATTATATATATAATATATTATATATATATATATAAATATCTATATATTATATATATTAGTATTATATATATATATATATAGTATATATATTATTATATAATTATCTTTCTTTCTTTCTTCACCTTCCTCTTTCCCCCAATTTTGGGTAAGGTGCTGTACAAGCCATCGGAAAAAAAGAGAAAAAGCCAAAGTTTTTAGGAGAACATGACAACGTACGAAAAGAAAGCCCAGCCTTACCGCCCTCTGTACCATTATTAGTGAGAGCTCGTCACACAGACAGAAAATCCACCCTAGAGCATCATGGACCGCGACGGAACCCTCAACTATGGTAAATCTCGTCAAATGTTAAGGGTTCAATCCCTGGCCAGGTGGGCCAACAACCATGCCCCCATTCGATTCTCTCCTATCATGCACCTTATTCTCGCCTCTGCCACTCACTTTCTATCTTCGTTGTTTCACCATTCTGACTAATCCACTTTCTTCGGTCTCACACGAGGTTAGTTCCCCACACACTCTCCACTATACATCCGCTAAACCAACTTCATTTCATCCTTTCCAACATGACCAATCCATCTCAACATACTTTTCATTTATTCTCTCATTTACCCCTTTCTTCACAACACACCACTCTCTAATACGTTCATTTCTCACTTTATTAATTCTTTTCACACCTAGCATGCTCCTAAGATGTCCACCTGAACACATTGAACTTTAGATCTATTACTTCTTATTCCAGACCATAGTCTCACTTCCATACAATAACAAGGTAACAACATACACCTCATGTAAGAACTCTAGCGCACTCAAGACTTAGTCCTTTTACAATTCACCAACGATTTAAATTGCACCAGCCACCTTCCTTCCATTCACGACTTTCCTACTACACTCTGCATCATCCGTTTCCATTTCATCCAACATACCCTAATATTTAAACTCAGACACTTGCTCCAGCTGCTCAATATCTAACATAACTTTATGTATATACATACTATATAAATATATATATATATATATATATATATTATATTATAAGTATATATATATATATATATATATACTATATTAACTAATATATATATATATATATATTATATAATATATATATTTTTTGTAATAACCCTAATATACATATATATATATATTTGGTCAGCATCCCGAAGAGGCCAGGCCTGTAACTAAAAAACTATAACAGCTACAAGAATAAATAATTATTATTAATGCAGGAGACTTTTTACCCATGAAATAATAATAAAAAAAAATAACGCTTTTTAAAAATTTAAAATTGTTAAAAATGTTGGAAAAATTACGGTTTTTTGAGAATACGAAGTAGCTCGAGTAACTTTTGAGGGAAGCGCGTCAAGAGGTTCGCAAATGTGAATTTTTTTTTAAACTAAAGAATACCCCACGGGTAAGAGTTAAAGATGGACAGAGTCGGGGTTTCTCGGCCTACCGGGGGACGACGGGGGGTACTTCTTCCCCCCCTCTGTCCCTCCGTCAGCTCGAACACCCTAAAAAGGATATAAAAAGAAAAAATAACATTTCTTCAAAGCGTAAAATTAAAATACTATTTGATAACTCTTGCTCTCGTGAAGTAATGCAGGGATTCAAGGTCAATCACAGCGTACGCTTGCCAGATCTAAGATTATACTAATATTTAAGGTGTTATTAATAAATATTAGAATAAAATAAAAAAAATTTTAAGTTTCATGGATGAAATTGCTTGCTGAAATAAATTTTTTTATTTATTTTCCTGTAGATGCTATAGTTTTCTAGTTACATGCCTGGCTCTTCGGATGCTGCCATATATATATATATATATATATATATATACTATATATATATATGTATATAGTATATATATATATTATATATATATACTATATATAGTATATATATATATATATATATATATATATATATATATATATATGTGTGTGTGTGTGTGTGGTCTCGGCTAATGTGCAACAAAGGAATATTTCCGTAATGATGTCAATTATTAAGAAACTTGTAGGAATAAAAAGGGTCTCAGTATGCGAATTGCTCATGAACCTTCGAATTTTCAATAAAACCGTGTGGTTCCGATAATTAAATTGCATTTTATGGCAGAAATTATTTAGGGTTCATAGAGACAGTCATCTCGATTCAAATGGTAGTTAACTCTCAATACACGCGGAAAAATACGTGCTGCTGCCGTAATAGTTACCAACAAATGTTAGTTGTAATAGGTTTAGAACATGGTGAATGAGGGCCGAAACCCCATTACAGCGTACGTTAATAATTAGGTACTATTAATTAGTTAGGTACGATGACAAGTTTAGGTTGATATAGAATGATTTATAAACTCTGTAGCACAATCGTTTATTTACAGCAGTACATAAGTATTATTTGTGTATAGTATGAAATCCTTTCCTGTAAGTACCTTCTGATTTATGAAGTACATTCTTCATCGTATATGCATGTAAAACATTATACGCGGTGCTCGAAAATGTCTGTTCTTATTCCATAACGCAAGTTTCAGACCTGTCTGGGTCCACACCTTGTCATGTTGCCAATGGTGAATATATTTGGAGTCCGACTATCGGTCCAGCGGTGGCTGATTCGACTTATGAAGGTCATTATGTTGCTACCGGTGTTGTGTATTCCCAACCATAGTACAAATGGTTGCTTCAAGGTAGCCCCACAAGGTAATACTCCAGTTGAGTAAGGCTCTGGTGATCTAGAAGGCCACGGAATAGGACCCCATGTTCCTATCCACCTACCGGGGTGTGTTACGTTTAGATGATGTTGCACAGCCCTTGCAGTATGTGCTGGGCATGCCTTCATGCTGGTAGTACAAATTCTAACGTGTCTGTATTGGTACGTCACGAGAAAGGTCTGACAAAGTAGTGTCAAGAAATTCTTAATTCCATTCGCTATCTAGGTTTCTTATGGTAAATGTCCGGCCCGATCATCATATTATCTAGCAGTTCAAACTACACATTTATGGAGTAAACTGCCTGGTGTCGCGTGCTGTAGGTGATATGCGGTGTTTTCCTCGGTCCAGTACCGATAATTCCACCCATTAATCGTGCCAATATTGGTAAACCTGGTCTCATCCGTCCACAAAATACGAAGCTCCGCGTCAAGTTTATTGTCAAACACATGGGAACACAGACATTTGGACTACGAACCTACAGTCCAACGTCCGGGATATCGCCAGGATGCAGACCGTGCACTATGTGTGCTCTGTAATGAAAAATGTTGTACATATGTAGAATGCACCGTACCGTTTCTGTCTGCCGTAAGTAAGTTGTTGGGTGCTCCATGTCAGGGGTACGAGTGGGAGGTTGACTTGGGTGGCGAGATGGTCAGTTTGGTCGAACCTTATTCTTGAAAACCTGTGTAAAATCTGTACATTATAGTGGGATGCGGCTCCAAACGATCTGGATATCTCCTCCATAAACCCCGTAGCTCTGTGGGCATTCTTGTCTTCAAGAATAAACGTACGCCTCAACCATTTCCGTCAGTTCCTGGGTTGTTACTATTATTAAGGCATAGTTGGTTATCGGATGTTATTCAATTAAAAATGCTGTTGCTAAGACACAACGATATACTTCGTAAGTGCTCCGTTGACGGTTGTACGATTATACTGGAATACCGATCCCCTACAGAGTAGTGTGTCATATTACCTTCGAAATTTATAATTTAGTTGGTTGACAATAGTAGCAAATGTAATATTAAATATTACACATAAATGTGATATGCTCTTCATGGAGGATTTATATGGGGGTTTGTACCCCCATTCAGCCTTTTCTGAACGTATTACAACTAACTATTGGTATCTGCAAATATCTTACCGCGGGGATTGCCAGCAAACAACGTTTTTGATCTGGATGACGGTCTCAATGAAAACTACATAACTTCTGCCATAAAATGCAATTTCAGCATCGAAACTACACGTTTTATTGAAAATTCGGAGGTTCATGAGGAATTCGCATACTGTGCATACGCGATAACCTATAATAATTAGCAAAAATAACTCTCCGATTTAATTAAGACACCTTTTATTCCAACAAGTTTAATAATAATAATTGCATCATTACGGAAATATTCCTTTGTTGCATATATATATATATAGGTGATACTATATATATATATATATTATATATATATATATATATATATATATATATATATATAATATATATATATATATATATATATATATATATAATATATATATATATATATATATATATATATACTTGATATATATATTATATAATATATATATATAATATATATTATATATATATATATATATATACTTATAGTATAATAGTATATATATATAAGAGAATAGCACAGAAACAGCATAAATTCTACATTTGGCCTTTAGTAGTAATGAATTATATACTATTTATTGAAATTTCCATTTATCAGTATTGTTTTTCCACATATATGAAAATGTAATCGATGTATGATGTACCGGCGATTACAGTAGCCGATAGCCGTGGTTTTATCGTGTCCCAAAGATACGCTTTCACAAGGTTACCGAGTACTGGGTATATCCGCGCCAAGCCTATTTTTCGAATATCCGATGTACCGGTATCGCCCAAACAAACCAATTTTCATGTACCGTGCCCATCACTGTAATATATATATATATAGTCAGTATATATATATATATATGATAGATATAATATATATATATTATATATATATAGTATATAATATGATATATATATAGCTTATTATATAACAGGTACATTTATAGTATGACAGGTATTTATATATATATATATTGTATATACATATTATATATATATATATATATATATAGTATAATATAATAATATATCGGAATGTTATTAAGCTTAATAATTATTATATATAAGTATATATATAATATATATGATATATAATAATATATTATTATATATATATCTATAAATATAAATATATATATATAATATATACATATATATATATATAATATATATATGATATATATATATATATATATATATATATATATATATAAGTATTATATATATAGTATTATATATATTATTATAGTAATATATTATATAATAATATATTTATTATATATAATAAATATGTATATATATATACTGTATATATATATATATTAATATATTATTAATATATATTAATATATTATTAATATATAATTATATATATATATATATTATATATATATATATAATATACAGTATTTATATATATATATATAATTATATAGATATATATATAATATATTATATATATATATATTATATGATATATATATATATATTATATATATATATATAGTAATTATATATATAATATGATCTGACTGTTGTTCGTTTACCAGATGCCAAACTAAGGAGAGAGGGAGGGGCACCTAGGTGCTATATTTCCCCTATATAAGGAGGGGAATGAAGCTCTCAAACTCCTTGAATTACCAGTGGAAAAATACTGAAGGCATACAAATGCCTAACAATGCCTACATTTTAGGGTTAAAAGATTCAAAATTGTAACGGCTTGGGGAGTGCTTGTGGAAGCCGCCGTGAGAGGCCCCAGCCGAAGGGATTATTATTTTAGACGCCGGACGAAACGGTTGTGTTGTTAGATATCATAGGGCCAAAGAAAGCCGGCAGTTTGCCGTGTCATTATTATTAAATCCAATTAACTTTGTCTATTCCATAATTAAGTACTTTCTGACCATTGTGATTACAAAATTGATTATATCATCTGTCATATTATTATTTCACGTGCACAATTAATAAACTTCAAAAGCAGAAAAACCCTTTTTACTCCATCATCTAATTATTAATTACTTACTTAATTGGTCTGAGTAATAACCTCAGATCATAATCTGGCGACAGCCCATAGTGACCTTACATCATTAGTATTAATTATTATAATTAAAAATCCCCTTCTGAACAGTGATCGACGGTGTGAAAAAAAAAAGTAATTGAATATACTGTGAAATTTTGTGAAGTGTTATCAAAATTTAACTGTGTAATCGTGCTATTCATTAATAACTGTGGAAAGTGATATCTGAATAATAAAAAAAAAAAAAAAAAAAAAAAAAAAAAAAAAAAAAAAAAAAAAAAAAAAAAAAAAAAAAAAAAAAAAAAAAAAGAAGAAAAAAGAAATTTGAAACGCTTCAGATAACGAACTTTTTGCTCTCTGACAACAAAATCAACCGAGCCTTTTAGTACTAAAACTTGGAAAAAAAAAAAAAAAAAAAAAAAAAAACTTAATTGAAAATTTTAACCATAACACTTTGATAAGCGAATAAGAAAACTGCCCCGCGTCTTAAGGTGGGGAGAGGAAAACCCACTTCCCCTAAAGGCCAGTTAACAAGGAAGACTCCCTCGCCGCAAAAATCACCGACTCCTTCTTTGGTTGAAGAATCTTCTACGAGTTCAGAAAGTGACCGTGAATGTACGCCTCAAAGAAACAGACATAAGTCGCCCATAAATATAAGAAGACGTTCATTCGGAAAGGGTCGAAGAAACAAAAGCTCTCTTTCATCCCACCAACTTCCCGCCTTCGATGGCTATGATATTGTCAGTTGGTTGTCTGCGACCAATGCGGTATTTAAACTTAACGGAATTAATGAGGGTTCGGAGAAAGTCCGACTTTTAGCCTCAATTCTCCCAAACAGTCTTGTTTCTACATTACAATTCCCATTGCGCGAAAATGCGTATGAAGAATTAATGAATAGGATCGAGGAAACTTACTTACCAGCATTAAAACAGCGGGTGAGAGATGTCTTCAAAAAAGGGATGGAGAAAACAGAGTTGCCAAGTCATTATCTCAACCGTGTGAAAGAAGTGTTGGGACGGAAGAACTTTGATTTACTCGTAGAAAACAATCCGAAATTTGCACAAGAGCTCTTTTTAAACGAGATGCCCAGCCAGGTTCAGATGAGCCTTTATTCATTAGCGCAAGATAATGACATCAATAAACTGGTAGTGGTGGCCGACGATCTTTTCAAGAACTTTGTACATAAAAATTTCCAACCGATGCCCCAATATGGGAGAGATCCCCCATACTGGGGAAATGTGAATCAGCTTTCAGAAGAAACAAATTCGAACCATTATAACCGCTCACGAAGAAACTCCACTGACCGCGACACAAGAAAGGAGGAGGCGGAGACTCAGCAGAAGATCCTGACTCAATTACAAAACATATTGGATACAGCCAAGAGCGTGGCTGAGACGCTAAGCCAGCTAGCGCAGAGACAGCCACCTCCTACTGGCTGGCAGCCATCTGCAGACAGCTGGCAACAACATTCAAGGAGGGGTAGGAGCCAGCCTAGACGTAGATATGAGAACTATGCTTCACAACAGAATAATGATGCTTATAATAATGTCTGTTTCTATCATAAGAAGCATTGGCTCAAAGCTTACAAATGTGAGTCTGAAGAATGCCCGCTTTATACTCTGGTATACCCTCACGAGGGGGGGGCTGCTGCCAAACCCCATCATACAACCACCACTCAGGGAAACTGAAATCTGGGTCATCATCTCATCTAGATGGCCGCGACAAGAAAGTAGATCGAGGTAAAACAGTATCGTTTAATAATTATGTAAAGATTTTCAAATTTAATGCTGAAACAAGCTATGGCAATATTAAAACTAATAATAATAATAATGATAATAATAATAATAATAATAATAATAATAATAATAAAATGAGTGATGTGAACTTTAATTATGTTAATAATAAAAATGAAATGTTATATAATAATGAGATTCCATGTAAAATAAATAACAAAAATATTTCTATTGTAAATACCTGTGAGGTTGAAAAACCCGAAAGCGATTGCCATATAAGCGAAACTGATATTGAAAATGAAATAAAAAAAGATCAAATTGCCATAGCCCATATATTAAATAATAAAAATATGAGGGAGATTAATAATCAGGTATTATGTAATTATAATTCTAACATGCATGTCGGTTATACTTTCTTTAATAATTATTTGAGTATTGGATATGAGAATGATCGGAAGGTATTATCATCGAGCTCAGTATGCGAAGCTTTGGGAGAGACGGGTGATATATGTTTGAATTCTAATTTGTGCAGAGAACCAATTATCTCAGCCGTCCAAGAAAAAACAAATAGCACTCCTCTCTCTAAAGGTGATGTAGCTGGCTCTAAGTTATATAAAGTATTGAATAGAATTGATAATAAATTTTATATATTAGATTCTGGCTCAGAAATCGATCTGATTGGGGCTAGCCCCATTCATAGGTCGAAACGACCCATGGGCCACATTTTAGCCGCCAACGGCACCAAAATAAATGTTTACGATTATATTAATATAGATTTAGACATTGGTTTGAATAAAATATATAAACACAAATTGTATATAGCAGATGTAAAACTAAACATATTAGGTATCACTTTTTTGAAACATTTTGGGTTTGGTATAGATTTTAAGAACGATGTACTCATTGATCCTAATACCAATCATACCGTATTATTAAGGCCCGATCATTCTATATCCTCTTTAAAAATAAACGCACTCTCCCATGATCTTTCGCATGAATCTCCCCCTAAAACTCTCACCTCTGTGCCTTTTAGCCCACTCTTTCCTCTTAATGATATTTTGTATAAGTATAAAACATTATTTTTAAACCCGTATTTAGATGAGAATGTACATTTAAAAATAAAACAACGAAAAAAATGGGATGAAATATTTTCTAAGTATGGGGGACAAGAAATGGGGGATACGAGAGAAGGAGGTGAACTGGAGACAGAATTGGGGGGAGGGAAAAAAGTGGGAGATATACCCGAAACGATATTGAGGGAGTTGGCCTGTGCTTTTCCATACAAACCTACCATAAAAGGTTCGCCTATACGATTACCTGGACGTCGAATACCGCACAAACTGTATGAAGCAACAAAAAAGGAGTTGAATCAATTAGTCGCAGCAGGTGTGTTGAAAAGAACAAATGCCACATGGTCAGCACCGTTTAGTGTTTTAGATAAAGGGGGGGGGAGAGTTAGATTGGTAACAGATTTTAGAGAGCTTAATAAAAGGACGGAGGTAGATATATTCGGTCTTCCAAATATTTACGATGCAATTTTCGCACTCAAAGGTGCTAAGTATTTCTCTAAGGTAGATTTGACGAGCGGCTTTTACAACCTTCCGTTGCATCCTGATTGCCAGAAGTACTTTGCAATAACCAGCAATCTCGGGACCTTTATATATACTTCTTTACCAATGGGATTCATAAATTCGCCTGCAGCATTTCAAAGAATGGTGAATATATTATTGTCTGACTTAAAAAACTGTCACGTATATATTGACGACATTTTACTCTTTACAGAAACCGCTGAAGAGCACGAAAGACTTGTTGAGACTGTTTTAAAAAGATTAAATTATTTATCTATCTGTGTGAATGAAAAAAAGAGTAGATTTGGAGTATCTGAAGTAGAATATTTAGGTTTCATAATAAGCGCTGAAGGTGTTAGGGCGAATCCAGAGAAAGTTGCAGAGATAGTAACTTATAAGAAACCGCAAAATATTAGAGAAATGAGAGGATTAATAGGAAAACTTTCGTTTTACAGAATAATGCTCCCGTGCCTAGCAGATTTAATGGGTCCATTAACTGACTATTTAAAGGGTAAAGCGTACTCCAGAAAGAAAATATTTTGGAATGAAAAGTCGGAGAAGGCTTTTAGCGCTGTTCAAAACGCTATAAAAAATTCATGCCTATTAGCCTACCCCGGTACTTCAACGCCCATAAAAATATTCATTCATGCCTCGTCAAATGCTTTATCAGGCGTTATTCTGGGGGATGATCAAGACAGCCGCCCTTATGCATTCTATTCATCCACCCAGTCGGCTATTGAAAAAAGATATGATGATATAAGTAAACAATTATTAATACTAAACAAAATGTTTAACAAATTCGGGTACCTACTAAGTGGTAGGAAAATAACGATATATACTCAATTGAAAGAATTAATCACCTTATATAACAAAACAAATGATGTATTAAATCAAAACGCAAAACAAGTCCGTCAACTTAATTTACTAAGCTCTTATAATGTAATTTTCAAATTAATTAGTATAAAATCCAATCCGTTAAACGAATATATCATTAAAAATAATCCAAATTTCCAAATAGCGGACGAACAAACAAACAAAAAAGAGAGTGGAAAACCCCTCGTAAATATTTCATTCACAAGCCCTTTAAATCCTACAAATATTACTATAGGGGAAGGCCATAAAAATAGTTGTCGTGAAGTAGTAGAAAATAGTACGCATGCCGATCGGCCATTTAACCAACCGCAGATGTTACCCGAGACACGTGTCGCTTTAGAAAGGAATTTACTATCCAGGTATGAAAGAGAAAAGGAAAAGGATGATAAAAGAGAGAATAGAGAAATATTAGAAGAATTAACAGTAAATTTGATTTCAGAATGCAATAAACGAAATAAGCTAGTGATAGATAGATTCTTAAAAAGTATTGATTACAAAAACATAAGCGAAAAGCAAAAAGAAGATACATTTATAAAGTCATTAATCAATAACCGAGAAAAAAGTGGGTTGAAAATGGTCGAACAGCAATTCTGGTTTAATAAAGAAATTTTAAAGATTTTTGTGGATGTATCAATGGGGTATTCGCGTGTCATTTTGCCCGAGACCTGTATACCGGAAGTGGTAAGGACGTTGCACTTGCAAGGTCACCTCGGGATTAAGAGAACGGAAATTGCAGTGAAGTCGGAGTTTGTATTTGAGAAGATTCACTCGCGGGTTAAAGAGATCGTTAGAGCTTGTAAGGAATGCCAAATAAACAAAAGCGCTCGCACTATTAGTCCTAATTATGGCCAGTTCAAAGAGGTGACCTATAAGTTTGAAATGTTGCAAATTGACATTCTTAAGATGACCCCCTGCCGGGGGTATAAATATTTGTTTACTGCCATCGATAGGTACAGTAGTTATCTTTTTGCCATCCCTTTAAAGGAGATGAATGCTGAAAGCGTCATTAAAGTCTTATTGTATGAGATTCTACCTTTCACTGGAGTGCCTGACAAAATTCTCAGTGACAATGGAGGATGCTTTAAAGCTCATCTGTTTGAAGAGGTCTGTAAGATGATTGGGGCAGAACATATCTGCACCACAGTGGGAAGCCCACAAGTCAACGGAAATCTTGAAAATAGGCATCGAGTTTTATTAAGCAGCCTTCGTTGCATGTTAAGCGAAAATGAGTTCAAACATCACGATTGGGTATCAGTCCTGCCGTTTGCGCTCTTTGCAATACGAACGTCCCCTCTAAATGAAAATGGTATCACAGCGTCTCAGGTGCTCTTTGGCCAAAACGTGAATATACCGGGAAGATTAGTAGACACAGAGAGACCTGGAGAAGCTATGTGTTATGATAAATATTTAAACAAGTTAGCAGGG
>JABUQX010072604.1:20000-22500 GCA_015478945.1 Trachelipus rathkii
AACATTGAGATGTGGAGTTCATACTTTTACAGTTTAGCAGTGCGTGATGTCTTCCACAATAATCATAGGCAATCTCTACTAAGTAGCGCAGACCAAATAGCAAAGCAAGCACGTACCCCAATATTAATGGAAGTTCTAAGGCGTCAAGCTGGAAATTGAATGTCAGTCAAGAACAAGATGGGAAGACATGTTCTTTATGCGTCTAAAGCTAAAGGCTGCTGCACTAAAAGATTATAGTTTAGTAGCATGTTGCTTGCCAGTACTTCTGAACATTTCTCTCTCCGACACGTCAGATGGAACAAATCGAAACACCTCGAAGAATTAAAAAACACCCATACTTTACAACAAAAAAATATTCAATCAGAACTTGACTGCAGGAAAATTTTTATAGAGCGAACGGATTTTAGCAAATCATAAATAAATTCCACGCAATCTAGGAAGAATGTTAACTGAAAATAAAATATTTTTGTCACAATCTTTGGTTTAGAATCTTTCCAGAACTGAAGATCTGATATTTAAAGCTAGGAGTGTTCTTTGCGAACTAGAACTTAAAATGAATAACGCTATCGAGCAGAATCTTGGCCGGAGTCAGATAGTTCAGCAGTCTTCAGGATCCTCCGTTTGTAGAATTTGTCAAATGAGATGAAGATCAGTCCCATTTTCCAGATAAGTGGAAAAAATTGGAGCATGCAGAAAAGCGATGAAAAAATTAAAAAGGACAATCTACTAGTAAAAGACATTCACCTAAATATCTTCTAAAAAAATAAAAGTAGAATTCCATAAAGCATTAGATGGAATAATGAATCGACCGGAAGTCAAAGTTATCAGTTAAAGAGGCGCCAATCAACTGCAAAATAAAATCCTAAACATTTGCAAGATGCGCTTGCACAATTACAGCTTTGCCTCACTAGTCAAATGAAAGTTGAGACTTATTTTCTGCTTTAAAACCTAATATAAAAATCAATCGGATCTAAGGACTTCGTTAAAGGAGGATTTTATTGATGGTTTTATTTTTAAGAACAATGTTTTGAATAAATTTATATTACACAGGCAGTTTATCTTTCAAAGAGAAATTATTTTTAAAAGTTAGGAAGAAAGTGAAAGATATATATATGATATATAATATATATATATAATTATATATATATATATTTATATATATATATATTATACCCTATACCTTATATATACCTATATATATATATACTACTATATATATACCCGCTACTATACTACATACCTATACCTATATAATATATTACCTATATCCCCTATACTGATATATCTATCACTGATATACCTATATTATGTATATAATATATATTCTATATAAAATCTGTTTTGAATAAAATATGTTATATAAGTTCAGCTCATAGTTTCAACGAGAATTACTTTAACCAACTTTAGGATGAATCTAAAATATGATTTATTATTCTTTTTAGGAAAAAAAATATAAAATTATATTACGTAACTTTACGGCAGTTCATCGTTCAAAGAGAAATTACTTTAAAATTTAGAGAAAGTGACTGATTCCTTCGTTGTGTTAAAATATATTTCTAATAAAATAATATCTAAATTTGTAAATTTTAATTAATAAAAAATGTCTAAACAAACATTTCACATTTCATTCATAACCTCAAAATTCTGGATCAGGAATTAATGATTTCACTGCACTGGAAAATGAGAGAAGGAGAATTTATAACAGGGGTCGAGCCGGAGCGGAAGCGGAGCCGGAGTCGGAGCCACAATTTTAGGAGCCGGAGCGGAGCCGGAGTCGGAGCCCGGTAATGCAGAAATCTGAGCCGGAGCCGGAGTCGGAGCGGCAAAAAAAGAAATGCTGGAGCGGAGCCGGAGTCGGAGCCGGTAATTTTAAAATGTGGAGCCGGAGCCGGAAGAATATTAAAAGCAAAGCAAGCATACTAATTTGTTTAGCTGATTCGAGTTGTTATTTTTTTAAGAAATCTGGATACGTATATTACGTATTTTGTGTGGTATTATTAAAAGGAATTTCGTCCCAATTTTTGACTGCGTTTCCAATTTAAATAATAATAATAATAATAATAATAATAATAATAATAATAATAATAATAATAATAATAATAATAATAATAATAATAATATAAATAATAATAATAATAATAATAATAATAATAATAATAAATAATAATAATAAATAATAATAATTTATTATTTTTAAAATTATAATAAGTACACTAATATAATAATAGATAAATAATAATAATAATAATAATAATAATATATACAATTCAATAATAATAATACATAAATAATAATTCAATTAAGTTATTTATTATTTCTTACCCTGACATTTCCTATCTTTTTCTAATGGAGATTCATGTATCATCAGTTATAGTCTCTATAGATTTTAGTAAATATATAACAAATATATAATAATAAATAATAATAATTTATTATTTTTAAATCACAAAAGGAAATGTGAATGAGCCCAATATAGTATATAAAACAAATATTTAATATA
>JABUQX010072604.1:27500-30000 GCA_015478945.1 Trachelipus rathkii
TGATAAATGCAATTTTCCTAATTAATTTTGGTATGTGGTGCCATATATATAAAAATTCTAACAAATGGAGGTCCGACTCTCACTCAAAATTCGAAACTTTAAAAATTTCAAATAAAAACTTTAAAATTCAAATCATGCATTCTCTAATTCAATTGAAAATAAAAATTAATACGGAGGATGATGCAATTGGTGGAAAGGTCTGAAGGAAAAAACACATTTGTGCAATGCGGGTTTAAGGACTTGGAGTGGTCTTTAATATATGTAGTATCACATTCACCACAACTATAACATAAATATCAACACAATCATAAATATGATATAAATATCATAAACATAAATATCATAAAACTGATTCATGAAATCTTTCATTAAACGTAAAGAACACTTGCCTCTTTTATTATTATTATTATTATTATTATTATTATTATTATTATTATTATTATTATTATTATTATTATTATTATTATTATTATTATTATTATTATTATTATTATTATTAATTATTATTATTATTATTATTATTGTTATTATTATTATTATTATTATTATTATTATTATTATTATTATTATTATTATTATTATTATTATTATTATTAAAAACTAGTATAGTGTTGAGAAGAAATAACTATTCCATTAATTTTACCTTCAACTTTGTAATTTATTCTCCCCCTAAAAGAGGCTAATTTGATACATAGAATTTTCCAAGGTAAAGTTGACTTGAACGGAACGGAAGAGGTTTTTTCATACTTCAAAATAGAATGGTTTGGTTTTCGAAAAATATTTTGATTGACAAAACCGGAAAACCGATTTATTTATATAAGTGTTTTTAGGAAATCTAATTCGTTAGGTTAATTAATATAAGGCGGATAAATTTTTGTTCTTAACAACTATTAAGTTTTAGGCAAAATAACTTTTTAAATATGGGTGATGAAAGAATCTTATTTGGTAGTTCTAGTTAACTCAATAATAATTATTGGTTTTCAATAAACGCTAACCTCTTATTTTTATGCATTTCCTCAAAAATTTGATTTCATGGTGTCTTAAAGTATATATATATATATATATATATATATATATATATATATATATATATATATTATATATATATATATATATATATATATATATATATAATATTATATATATATATATATATATATAATATATATATATATATTAAGTATATATATTATATATATATTATTTATATATATATATATATAACTATACTATATATATATATATATAATATATATATATATAATATATATAATTATATATATATAATATATATATATATATATATATATATATATATATATATATATAATATATAATATATATATTATAAATTATATTTATATAATAATATATATATATATATATATATATATATATATATATATATATATATATTATATATATTAATATATATATATATATCAGGGCTGGGAAGCCGGTTGCCGTGCCGGTGCCGTGCCTGGAGACCGAGCTGAAAGATTTTTGTGGTGCCAGGGCCTGTGCGCGGAGCCGCTGCTATGATTGCCGGAGCCCTATCCAAAAATTGTGGCTCACGGCTCCGATTATATATATATATATATAATTATATAAATTATTTAAATAATAATATATATAATATATAATATATATATATATAATATATATATATATATATATATATATATATATATTATTAGTTTATTTATTAATTTAATTAACATTAAAAATAAAGTCCTCAGCCCTGATATATATATATATATAATATATATTTATATATATATATATATATATAATATATATATATATATATATATATAATATATATATATATATATATATATATATATATATATATATATACTTAAAAATAATATATATCAATTATATATTATATCCATTTTTATAAATATATATATATATATATATATATATATTATATATATATATATATATATATATAATATATATATATATATATATATATACTATAATATATATTTATATATATATTATATATATATATATATATATATATAATATAATATATATATATATATTATATACTATATATATATAATATATATATAATATATATATAATTATATATATATATATATATATATATAATATATATAATATATAATAATTTCATCCCTTTTCGGCGATTCTTTACTATATTTATAACGGTATATAATATATAATTCCTTATTAATATACCAGTAACCTATAATTTAGATTCTCTGGGTGAAAATCCAATTTTTTGTTTAATTTTTTTTTATTTTCAAATTATTACCAGCCAATGTACTAAATTTTATAAATCATCATTATCGAAATACTTCAAAAAAAGTGAAACCTCGACAAAAATGTTTTGCTTTGCCAAGTTGCAAATGATGAAGTCATCTGTGGAACAAAATTAAGTGATAAGACATCTAATTTAAAACGCCATTTGGAAAGACACCATCCTGAAATCTTTAAAACAGTAGAAGAAGAAAACCAAATT